>LR753614.1:0-20190 GCA_902729485.2 Mus minutoides | reverse complement strand
AAATGCTGGGATTATTATGGAGAGGGGACAGGAAGACTGTGAGCTAGAGGTGATAGATAACCACACGGAAATAGTGTCTTTTGGACACAGCAGGACAGGTACACATTTGAACTCACTGTGGCTGAGACAGCACACACAAATCTGTACAAGCCAGACAAAATCCCAGCATGGAGATGTGAATCCAAGGAACAGTTTGCAAATGTCGGCAGGTGCCACAGTGGAGATGCTTGAGGGAGAATTACCACTGTTCTGAGGACCGAGTATTCAATTCTCTTTGTATCCCTCCCTCTTTCCTCCACTTTATGTGATTACTCCCTTCATATAGCCAGGCATGGAGCTGCAAATAATGCCACTGAAAAGTATCATGGTATTCTCCATGTGGTTTCAAAGAAGAGAAGTGGTTGCTGATTTATGTTAACTATGTAGTTCTAAAACTGATTGCCAACAGATTCTTGGATATCATTTAAATATAGTAATTCTTTCTATAGCTCTGTTGAAGATGCAGAGATGTTAGTTACTAAGAGAAAGGACGAATGCTGGGCAGGAAATATTAATGAATGTTCTGACACTAACAAAAGCAGGATTCATTTGGTATTTGAGGAAATAGGTCAAGGTATCTTTTATATGTTACAATCTCAGCTTCTCTTGCTTATGGGGCAATTTAAGCTTTCAACAAATACTTTACTTGTAATATAAGGATGAGAACACTTTGATGGTACAATTTTCTGCAGGTGAAATGATGTATTAAAATATCTAGCAGAATGCTAATGCCCTATATTTATTGGTTAATTTCCTTATGATCATAAATTAGTAATGTGAATTTTTTTTTTTTTTTGGTTTTTTGAGAAAGGGTTTCTCTTTATAGCCCTGGCTGTTCTGGAACTCACTTTGTAGACCAGGCTGGCCTGGAACTCAGAAATCCGCCTGCCTCTGCCTCCCGAGTGCTGGGATTAAAGGCGTGCGCCACAACGCCCGGCTCGTAATGTGAATTTTGATGTGTGAAGTATCCGTATCTGTAAAGAACCTTGCAACTTGTTTTTTCTTCTTTTCTATCCCCTGTTCACTTTAGGCAAAACTTATTGCTAAAACGGACTGTTCAAGAATCGATTGTGCGTTTTAGGCAAAGTTGAAATTAGAATTCAAATTCATGCCTGTCCACTAGAATATTATGTCATTAGTTTAATCAGTACCTGCTTGGTCATATGTAGTGTCTCACGAATTTGTATTTTTCCATGTGAAAAAATAGACAAAAGACTCTACCTTATGAAGATCACAGTCTAGGGGCAAAATTAAATAATAAGCTAAAGAATTAAATCAATGATATAGGAGAGCATAAAGTGTCAAAATTAGAGTGGTGGCAGAAAATAAAGAATTAAAATAGTTTGACACAAAAATTCTCACATGTGATAGTAACTGTAGGCTTCTTTGAGAACATGGCAGTGGAGAGAGGGATTACAGTAGGACATGGTATTATACTCATAGATGTGTCAGGAATAGTATTTTAGGCTTTGGGAACAATTCTGTGAACTATTTAGGTAGGTTGGATGTCAAAAGCTTTCTAGAAAAAAATAAAGATGACATTGTAACTGTACAGGTAAGACTCATTGAAAATAAGGCAAAATGACTGCAGACCATTTGAATATATGACTCCCTTGCATGTCAGTCATTAATCAAAACATGCTAAAATGATGGAGACATTTTCTCAGTTGAGATTTCCTTTTCCCAGATGACCCTAGTTTGTACCAACTTGACAAAAACTAACCAACACTAAAGGTGTACAAGGTATCAGAAAAAGCGTAAAGTCATATGGGCTAAGGATGGCATGTTGAAGACTTTTCCCTCAACTGCTAGTGCATGAAGCTGTTTGAACTGAAAGGTGAATATGAGCGTTTTGGGAGAGAAATCAGAGTCTATGGACAGTGTTAAATTTGAAGGAGTATGGTATAGGTAGTGAAAAGGATAGAGTATATGCTTAGGGCATGTTAATCTTACAAGATAAGGATATAAAGAGAATATAGAAAAGAAAAAAATCAAAAGAGTGAACTGTTAGTGATATAGGCATTGAAACAAGAATATGGGGTTTTAAAAATCTCATGCAGGAAGAAGTGACAATTGTGTTGATTGCCTCTGAACAGTTGGGTAGTAGAAATAGAAATGAATCATCAGATTTATCCACATTTGGGCAGTGAGTCACCTTGGAAGAAGAATGTTGTTCATGGAACAGTGCGTACAAGTTAATAGAAGAACAGAGTAAACAAGAGGGGAAGGGAGTCATCCGAACAGCACTTAGTGGAATTTCCTTCACAGCAGAGTGAACAGAAATGAACACTTTTGTAGACTGTAGGAAATAATTCTGCAAAGGAACAAAACATCCTGACACTGAAGGCAAGAATCTTTGGGGACTTGCCCTTTGATTGGTAAACATAGATGGGTGAAATGGTCAGGGAACAAGTGGATCTTAGATACTGAGAGACACATAGCTTTGCTTGTTCTACCTAACCAATCAATGAGCACCAATGGTGACTGGTAGACTTTCTACAACTTCTTCATTTACTTTTGTTCATGCTCTGTGAAAGATAAAATGAGGTTATGCTGAAAATGAGTAGGCAAAGCCATGTTTAGGAGAGAGAAGAGAATGGGTGGAACATGAAGAGTATGGTCATTGGGTTAAGCAGTATGAGTTCTGTGATTTCAAGAGTCAGGAGTATTGTGCATTTGAGGATTTTAGTTACTGCATGAGCCTTGTATGAGGTTTAGCTAGCTTCTTGACTCTTGCCAGCTTGTTTAGTCCTTCATTAAGAGGGTTTCAACTTGGAGGAAATTGCTATGCAACACTTGTATGTATTATTGAGTATCTGCCTATGCCCTCATATTGTCTTCTTATATGGCTCCTTTCTGAGGACAGGGCACTGGATTGTGGAGATTTCAACTCAATACTCTAAATATAATTGTATATCTACAGTGGCCCCTTGTTTTTGTAAAGCAACCTTTGAAGATTATGGAAATTGGTGCCACCTGGTCATATCACTGTAGTGAGTAGCTCCATTCAGATGCCACCAGGTATGAGGAATTTAGTTTGGATACATTTGCCGCTGCACTTATATATTTTAAAGTATAAAAAATGGAAAAGAAAACATTGTTGGGTGAAGCATAGTCAGGGGCAACATTTGATATGAGGAATGGAAAGTGTAGATGAGGTGAACCTTCTTAGATTAAAAAAAATAAGTTGACTTACAACAATTATGATAGGTAAGTGGTATATATGATGTCAAGAAATGCATTAAAGTTAAACGATAAAACATCTTTTATACCAGGAGTTAATCTGAACTCCCTAAAAAAAACAATAATTCATAACATTCTTTGATCTCAGGCAGTGTGAAAGTTCTGACTATGAATTTTTAAAGTTTTCTCTTTGGTGCTCTAGATATTGAAACACATTTCATAGCTCGGTCAAAGCTTGTGAACTGTACAATAGTTATGCTCTTTATTTAAGGAGGAGGAAACAACATGGTTTGATGGAGGGAGCCTAGATGGGAGTTACAGACTTTTATAGTTTTCATTCAAAACGGCTAGGCAACTCAGTCAAAGTCATCTGACCTCCACAGAGACACTTCCAAAATTTTAAAGAAATTAAAACACAACACAACAAACTCTGCTCCAAGCTGACTGATTGCAACTGACTTTTCTTGGCTTCTCACTGAATTACTTTACTTGGGAAAATGTCTCTGAATTGCTTGAACTGAACTTTGCTGGCTGCAGCAATTGCGCAAGCTGAACAGAACTTCAGGAACTCAACTTGATTCAACTGAATTGCACTCAACTGTATGCAAGTAAACTCCACTGCATTGTCAGACCTCAACTGAACTGTCAGTGGTGACTATGTCTTCTCTCTCTTAAGTAGCCTCTTTTTCCTGACTTTTCTTGGGAGACTTAAGTGTATCTTATCTCTGACTCATTTGGTCAAATCTTTCTCTGATTCTTCATGTTTTCTGCCTTTCAATTAAATATCCCTCTCAAACATGACTGCATCCTTTTACAAAATAAACTTTCATTCTTTGAGATTAAAGGTGTATACTTAGGGAGTGTCTCTATTTCATCCATAGGAATTAAAGGTGTGTCCTTCCAACCAACTCAAAAACCTAGAAGGTTTTGGATGTGATCCCTTGCCAGAGCAGCCATGTTGCTGAATGGAAATTCCTCTACAAAACAGCCTTTGTCCTCAGTGGAAGAAGAGCCTTCAATGTCTGTACCTGTGGAGGAAAAAGTCTTAGAGAAAAGAAGAGTAGCCAATGATCTTGAAAACAATTCTGTGTGCATAGTTGCTGGGGAAATGTAATTTTGTTATAAGAATCTACTTTGGGTGGAAAATATGCATTTATTCACACCAGAAAAGAAAGCCACCAGGAACATGGCTGGGCTGTCTTTTGCTGAACCTAGGTTTGTATTCAGGTTTTATAGCTCCCCTTAGTTTCCTCTGCTTGTCTGAAACTACAGGGTTAAATACCAGATGCAGCCTATTTGGCTCCACCAGGGCTCTTTGTAGGTCTGAGTGGTGATTGTGCTCATAAAACACAAAAGAGTGTTAGGACTCAACCTTCGGAAGCTGAACTGGAAGTTAAATAGAGGGGTAGTGAAAACAGTGCAAGTGTGAACACAGATTTCCAAATGCATCCAAGTGTTGTTTTACCCAGTAGAGATGACTTATTTTTACCCCAAATCAGCTAATTTTAGGTGTGTTAGTGTATGTTCAACAAATGAGTGTGAGCAGTATAGAGCTGTAATCCAAGATTCAAACAGTGACCAATAAGATTCTCTACAATTTATTAGTGTACAAGTACAGTCTACAAGCTTTGGATGTGGATGGGGGATTTTTTTCATCTTTAAATTTCCATTTTTAAATTTCTGTGCCCTTACAGACTAAGAGGGCTCTTGAGATGGCTAAGCCAATTCAGGTGCTTGCCTACAAACATGATGACCTGAGTTTAGTCCCCAGGTCCCAGATGGGGAAGGACTTAATCGACTCCATCAAGATGTCTCTTTAACCTCCATATATGGGATATGGTATGTGCATACCTCCCTCTAATAAATAAATGTAATAAAAAACTTTCTGTGTCCTTTCTCTTCTTTTATATTGTGTATTCAGGTTTGTTAAATACACCTATAAGCTGACATTAAAACATTCCTGTAGATATCTTCAGTGCTTACACATTCTGAAATGTTCAAGAACTTATGGTTCTGAGAAGGCTCTCCTCAGTTTCTTCCTAGTGACAACTTTTGACATAAGAGTTGACAAAAGCAGGCCAAATCATCTAGAGGTTTGTGCTTTTCCAATCAAATTACACACACACACACACACACACACACACACACACACACACACACACACACACATGCACAAATGAAAAAAATCAGATGACCCAGCCTTAGTCAAGCTGCTAGAGTGTGTATGGAGGTTAAACACTCTCCTGTCACTGCCTTCTTTTCTGAGATAAAGGATTCAGAGAAGGTGTGGCCAGAATGACTGGCCTTTCCATTTGCTTCCTGTCCCCAGCCCCAGTGTCTAGTACACTGTTATATATAGGACTATCAGTGTTGGGAGCTTTCATTGATATGTCATTATGGAAGTTTATTGAGATGATTGCTATTAATTATACAATATTCCAATTTCTCACATCTGTTTATACGTTTTGCAGTAATATTTTTCAATTCAGGTAATATGCTTGAAACATAAAAAATAAATCCAGTAACTAGATCATTGGGTATATGAGCATATTAATTTAAAGCAAAGTAATTTAATTACAAAATACATTTTATCATGAAAACTGTCAACATAATGGATAGTGATTTTATAAAGAAATGAGCATATTGTCAAATAGAGGTTGTCTTTTCAGATATCATAGAGGCTGTAAAATACAAAGCAGACCCCTTATAAACAATAGGCAACTGGATTTAGTTTGAATATTATCTGATTTTCCCTTTAATGAGTGATAAAATGGCAACTTATAAGAAAAAAATCATTTGTAATCTTTCAAGACAGGTGAGCATGAGTTAATGATACTGAGACCAATCATAGGAAACAAGTTTGTTTCAGTGTCTTGACTAATTTACAGACATGCAGGGTTGGTGATACACATTGATTTTACTAAAGTCTGTGATGTGCTGTTGCACGAAATCTTACTCTCCAAATAATTTGCCATTGCTAGGATGAATTGAATTTATCTAAAGCAGTGATTCTCAACCTGTGGGCTGTGACACCTTTGCTGGTCACAAGTCACATATTCACATTACGATTCATAGCTGTAGCAAAATGAATTATGAAGTGACAATGAACTAATTTGATGGCTGTGGTCACCACAACATGAGGAAGTGTACTGAAGGGCCAGGGCGTTAGGAAGGTTGAAAGGACTGATCTAAAGGAATGGTATGAAATAGCCCTGGGAATGGACAACTCCACAGAAAAAGGCAAGTTGAGGCAACTGTAGCTTCTTCATTCCTGTGAAGAAAACAAAAGAGAAAAAAGATGATGTCTCAGGAGAAAAAGACATCTGGATGATGTCTCGGGAGACAAATGAATATTAGATGCATTATTATATTCAAGGTCCTACTGAAATTAGTGGAAAACACTAGAGAGTCTTGATCTTGATCTACATTTTTTTTTCCTTATTAATATGTTTAATGCCCCCTTGCGCTGCCATAGATCAGGTGGAGATGAGGACAAGATGAAGGGAAAGGATTGTTTATTCAGATCTTTGTCATCGCTTGTGAATGCCTGTTGATTTTCCTCTAATATTTTTCTCTGTTTTCCTTATTTTTTTTTCTACCTTCACTCAAGTCCTCCTTAATCCCACGGGCTTGTGATAACACTGTTCTGTGTCATCTGTGGCTTTGCTTGACTTGAATTTATAAGTATTTTCCAAGTCAAAACCTAAACCTACTAAACTACAGTCCCAAGCATGCTTGTGAATGCACAATGGGAGGATGGGTAAGAAATTGATTTCAATGTAATAAATACGTTACAAAACTTATTTTTAAAATGTTTATAAGTATTTATTTTGTAAAGACCTGAACCCACTATATATTTCACCTCTTCTTTGTTTTGGCATCTATTAAAAGAATTCTGCAAACCCTTTCAGCAACATATATTCCAATAACATGATCTATGAAAATTAAATATCTTTGACGGAATAAAAATAATAACATATGGATCAAGGGAATGTTTTATGATATCAACATATAGATTTTTTTCTAGAATTAGTGCTGTGATATCTTGTGCTGTCTATTTTCCCAACATTTTTACTTAGAGGTTTTGCAGCTCTTTTAAATTCATGATTTCTCTTTATTTCATTCAGACATATCACTCTTCCTCTATTTGGGGGCATAGACTGAGTACAGAAGGCATGAATTAGTTGGATTTTTTTAGAAGTCAGAAATAAATAAGTAGCTATTGTATTCAAAGGGACAACTTTTTAAATTGATTGTTTTCATGAGTGATTCTTTTTTTTTTTTTTTGGTTTTTCCAGACAAGGTTTCTCTGTGTAGCCCTGGCTGTCCTGGAACTCACTTTGTAGACCAGGCTGGCCTTGAACTCAGAAATCTGCCTGCCTCTGCCTCCCAAGTGCTGGGATTAAAGGCATGCGCCACCACGCCCGGCTTATAAGTAATTATTTTCAATGAAGTTTATCTTAAATTTGAATTTTCCTTCTATTTCATGGTAGATTATTGTAAATTCCTGTGTAGTTATTGCAGTATTTTCCAACTAGAAAATGAAAACTATTTCTACTTCTTGTATTCCTTTGAGGGGAAACTTAACCAGTTAGCAAGATTACACTAGTTTATTTTCTGAAAAATTCTAGATGGTCCTCACAATGATAGGCCTATCCTTACAGCTTAAGTAAGGAGTCAGAAGATACTGTCGTCTTTAGAATAGACTTTGCTCATTTCTCAGCCTGCAGTGGTGGTTCACAAGCTTCAGTGGCACACAGTGCTGACACAGGGTGAGAGATAGCACTTGGCAAGCTACAGGAACATTGTTTTCTTTCACTTTACAGCACCATATTCTATGTGTAAGAGATTAAGTACAATATTTGAAAAAAAAAAAAAACACTGAGATAAACCGTGGAAGCACTAATCTTCTTTTATCATTTTCTCATCGTGTTTCTATGCATGAGATGCAGCTTTCAAGGCTGTATATCCTCATGGAAACACTTGAGAAGACTGCTAAATAATGCAACAATAATAGATCGCCTTGATTGAATGTTTATTACTCATGAAGTTCTGGTAAATTTCAATAAGAACTGCAAAAGATCCAAAATCCAGGCAGAGTAATTACTAAGTTCAATAGAGCATTTCAGCTCTGTTAAACATTGTCTCAGGCAAAGAAGATATATCATAGGACAGTCATATCAGAGAATGAGCGAGAGAGAGAGAGAGAGAGAGAGAGAGAGAGAGAGAGAGAGAGAGAGAGAGAATGAGAGAAAGGTGAAAGGTGATTTCAATGAGAAGAAATGACAACATCTAAAGAGAATGAGTCTGAGCTGGTTAAAGTACTATTGAAACAGGTACATATTAACTATGCTTCACTCAGTGAAGGCCAATATTGCTCTAGTACCCAAATCATGCAAAAAACAATCTCTTGATTTAATGGACTAATGTTAGAAGAAACGGAATACCTGATTAAATAAAATAGATGTTATGCCATCTAATGTGAAGATGCAGGAGAAGGAAGCCCAGAAAAAAAGATGTTAGCTAATATTTGGAGGCAGAACTAAAATAGGCTTTTTTTTTTGTTGTTTTGTTTTTTTGCTTTTTGCTTTTCAACATGACAATATATATGACTATTATTTAATATCCACAGGAAATAAAACTCACATTTCACTTCATTACAATTGTATAGACTGAGTGTCATGTATCCTAGATCAATCTCAAAATTACTATGTATCTGAGACTGACATTGAACATCTGGTCTGCCTTTCTCCACCTCCTGAGTACCAAACAATCTCATACTTATATTCTCATATTCATATTACTATATACTACATATTCTCATATACTGCATATTCATATCACTATATACTACCTAAAACTTAAAGCAGTGATGGTTTACAACACATGTACATATAGTTATGAATTTTATTAAATGCAATAAATAAAATTTTGTGACTTTAGGCCTCATTCATAATTACATATTGAAACGGCAGCATGCTTTAAACTCCATATTTTAGCACAGAAAGTTATGTAGAGAGGATGCTTCAGGACTCTTTTGTCTGATTTTCTCAGTTTTTGATGATAGTGAAATATATTATACTCCAAATTGTTACACTATGTTTGGACTTCATGTGTTTGATAAACACACAGATAGATATTAACAAACCTAAAAATGGTATATGGACAGTGTGTTTGAATTTCAGCCTTGTCTTTAATCATTTCTATGGATATTGGTTTCATTGAACCTTACATTAATATTTTCTAATCAAAAAAAGATGAGAAATGGTATCACCCTATTTTGTAACTAGAAAAGAGGAAAATAGGAAGGTTCAGAGGTTTGCTTTGGGCAATTCTAGCTGCAGGGTTCTGGTGAAACCCTTGGAAGAAGCTATTTGTCTTAAATGGCAATTCTGAATTTTAACTCCTAGGATCCAGATTAAACTAAGTCTAATACATTGTGTTTGCAATAGAGAGATAACAAGACTGAGAATCAAGATCTCCATCCTCTTTGCAGTTGTACCACTAATGAGCTCTGTGACTATTAGGATTACTTTTAAGAAACAGTCATTTTACCCAAAGGCATTTAGTGAGAGGGGTTTCTATACCAAATGTGACCTAAGTTACTTATTAACATAGGTTTTACACCTTAAGTAAGATGATCTTCTAGTGAATCAAATACACAAATAAAATGATGACAGGGCTGCTTTAGAGGTATATCTGGCTGGATGTGGGAAGAGGATATATGACCAGAGCAGAAATTACAATAGAATGATTTGGTACCTAATTACAGGTATCTGATTTCAGAATACAGTTTATCGTCATTATAGGCCGAAGGAATGATCTGCAAAGACTCAGAGCCAACTTATCTAAAGTGTGCAATCATTGCAGTAGAGAAAGACTAAACACATACACATGCACACACCTGCACCCCCCATATACACCCCTTCCATCCACCCCCCCACACCCCCCCCCACAGGCATGTACACAGCTTTTGCTTTGAACATGAATGTAAAAGGACATTTTGTAGGCATTTTAACCCTAAGTTGGAACTGTGGTGTATGAACTTTACAAAACATCAAGGCAAACTATAGAACTTATTTGTAATAAAAGAGATAAATGGATCCATGATGAAAGAAACATAATGGGATCCTGAATTAAAATAGTGAAACTTATAGAATAGATTATGAAAGGTTGGTGCTGGAAAGACTCAGAAAGCAAAAAAATCTATAGATAGTAAGTGCATCAGCTGGCTGGGGAATGGACACAGAATAATTTTGAGTTTAGGAACTTTACTTGTTGAAGAGAATAGATTCTGGAGCCAGCTGATATATTTTAACCATGTGTCAGTTGAGAATTTTGGCTAGATTTGGTGAAAAAGTAAGATCATGAGATGATGTTATATACAGATCAGAGGCTTGGAGGTCATTGACCATCAAGTCTAATGCTATCACAAACCAAAATTCTATTCATCTACCATGATCCTAAATACTAGTTTCTTTGGAAGTAGGTAAAGGCTAGAAGAACTTTAAGAGTCATAGCTAAGAGGCTTTTAATAGAAATTAAAGTTTTTATTTTCCTACCATGAGGTCTAAGTGCTCCACCGCCTTTGCCACTCTCTTTTCCCCAGTCTTTGCCATGTAGCCCTCATTATGTCTTGTCTTCTATTCTATGAGGGTGACTACAGTCTCATGGCTACCTCCAATTAATGACAATAATAGGATGATAGTGATTAGTCAAAATGGGATTTCTGCAGGAGCTAGGATAGATCAATGTTTCTTGAATCATGTGAGAAGGTAGAATATATTATTTTAAAACTTCAGTGAGCTGCCCATAAAATGAGAGAACAGTCCCATGTGTGTCATAACCGTTGCCATAACACAGGAATAAGAATACCTCCCTGGAATGTGTGTGAACTGCAGGAACTGAGCATGATTTGTTGAACAGATTAGGGCAAGGATAGATGTGGTATGGTGGGGTAGCAATAAGAGAGACAAAGAGAAGTGCTCCTGAGAAAAGCCCATGCAAGGAAAGGGTTTAATACAATTTTAGCTAATACTGAATGAGGAAGCTATGGGGATCCATTTCCTTCTCTCTCTCTCTCTCTCTCTCTCTCTCTCTCTCTCTCTCTCTCTCTCTCTCTCTCTCATTAAACAGTTTAAGTACATATCTGTGTCAGCTGCTTTTCTAGGATCACTGCTTTTAAACTTTATCTCTTCTCTTCCTTTGTTACTTTCCTTATTATATCCTGCAACAGACGGATATAAACCATCGTTCTGGTTTTATTCTAAGTAGCCTGAAAAGATTTCCATGTGTGAAGTGGATCCAAGGGGAAAATAATTCTCTTGGTATAGATGTTATTGCTATTAAATTACTACCTTAAGTAGATGTACATAGAGGAGACACAGTTAATTTCACGGGAAGATGGGAAGGGCCACTAAGGTAATGAACTTTATTGAGAGTGCTTTTAATTCCATTATGCATGTTTAAGAAGCTTTCTGAGCAAGGAAGACCACTGAGTTGATAAAAGAAGCATTTAGCTAGCAAATGCCTTTGAGCTTCCCAGCTCACTGGTGTGTTTGCTTAAGAAACAAATGTTTTTCACAGGATAGAGGCAAGCATGCTTTTCTAACCCACTGGTCTCAGAAATAGTGTGTGTGTGCGTGTGCGTGTGCGTGTGCGTGTGTGTGTGTGTGTGTGTGTGTGTGTGTGTGTGTGTGGTTTAGGAGGACAATCACAATCAGTATCATGGAGTAGCTAAGGGATATATTAAGCAACTTTTCATGGGTATGTGGATTGCATAATTTAAAACTGTCCTGGGGCACCCATAAATTATGCATAGGTTTTGTTTTCTTCTTGTACATTTTTAGAGAAGAGAGAAATTTTGATTTGGCAGTTTCTACACCTTTAGCCTTAGCTAAATCTTGGTTTTGAATGCCAAGCGTCCACGAGGAACCAGGCCATCTGCTCTGTAGAGGGTCGTCTCAGGGAACTCCTTCCTACTCCCACAACTTGTCTGTAGAAGGTGAATAGACTTCCTATTTCAATAGGGAATTCCATTAGGAATTCCTTGTGTCAAAACAAAAAGAGCCGAGTTTGGGGTGATTTTTGATAGTTTGTTTGTTTATTTTTTATAGGATTTTAAATGCCATTATTTAAAACATTCTGTAGGTAGCATTCAACGATTATGTTGTGATGATATGTGAGACCTTTGGATTTTTTTGTTGTTTGTTTTTGAATGTGGTCTAGGAGAATTCAGCCTTTTGTGCCTGTGCATATTCGCTATCACATGACTTGTATGAGTTTGAAGGATCATTTCCATCCCATAAGCACACTGTGGAGCTTTCTTCAGCTTTGGAATGGTGGTTCTGTGAGACACAGAAGCCCTGAGAATCCTGGGGAGAAATTCCAAACAATGGTTTTATTTGCTTGGGTCACTGTTTGAGAAATCAACATTTGGGAGTACTGTAATTAGTTATCAGTACAGGGCTTTGTGTTCAGGCGTTTACTGTTTAAAGATCTAGAATCATTAAATCATCACTTTTAGGTCTCTTTTAATTACTACACTCGGGGACATCGGGTATATGTTTTAATTGTCTGCTTTTAGACAGTAGCCAAAGTTTAACAAGTTGCTTATTCCAGGCCCTGTGGACATAGTTGCATTCCCCGGTGATTGCAACTCTTGTTTCTCCGCTAGGTGGCAGAAGAGTTTTACAGTTCCTGGTTCTGCACAAAGGCAGCCTGAGTACTGTCTCAGCTCATTCCCACAGCAGCTGATCCTGATTCAAATATATAAAGGAGCAGAAGCTATATGGGACGTACACCGCCGTTACTAAAGCATAAAGCAACAACTTTGAGCCAAGTTTTTGTTTCAAATGGTCTGGTGAAGCCAGTGCTTTGCTAATGGATTGAGAGTAAAAAAATCCTGAAATGAACAGTCGTTCCTTGAGGTTACATTTGTGTGTGATTTTGAACCAGGGCGCTGGACTGGTGAATAAAAGAGAGACAATTGCAAACCATGCATTCACTGCTGCTTGGAAAGAGCATGGGCGCTTCCCGTCTCCCCTCCGGGATGATCCTGCCTGCTGTAGAAGGAGTAATGTGACAACAAAAGCAAAGGGGTGTGTGTGTGTGTGTGGGGGGGGGGGGGGGATCAACATGAAAAACCCAATAAGCTAGATTGGAAATTCATGCAGCTTTGGGGATTCTCTACCGCGAGAGAATAGTTATATTGAGTTAACTCGAAGAAGAATCTGACTGGAAAAATACATTTGTTAGAGGGATTTGCTAACATATCCACGACATTATTTGGACAATATGACCCCCTGCATGTTAGGGAGCTGTAACAGTAAAGTTAAGCAAATGCTTGTATCATCAGGCACTCAGTTTTGTAGACTATGTGTTAATGGGTTGTGGAGGAAGTGTAGAAATATGTTGTTAATGAGGCTTTTGTATTCCAAAATAAATATAACTCTCCACTTAGGAAAGCACTGGACTTATGAAGTGTGAAAAGAGTGGAAAGAGGGCTCCTATGTTCCTGGTGAGGGAGCGATGCAGCGACGACGTGCTTTTCTGAGGAGACAATAATCAGTAGGTTATATTCTAAACTGAAATACCTACATCTGCCGCCACAGCCATCTCCTGATGCAGGGTGAATGACACACAGTACCCCCCCCCAAATGTCATTGTCCAGCCAGGCTCACAAATTAAAACTAATAAATATGCTCTCCCACACACCCACACCCACACACCATCACTACTAGTAAGGATGTATCCCCAGTACTGCAAGCAGCAGGGCAGGCTGTGGCAGGGCATAGTAACAGCAGCAGTGCCGGAGCAGCCGAGCCCTGGGCAGCAGGTGCACTTGGCTGGGGACAGAGAAGGGCACAGTGTGGCGCTGGCATTGCTTGCTCGCATATGCAGGCAGAGCCGAGATGTTTACAAATTGATAGCAGAGGGGATTTGGTAGGGGAGAGTTTTGCACGCTGCATCCAATGTTCGGTGAAGTCTATGCTGTCTGGGGTGGGGGAAGGTGTTGTTGGGGGTGTTGTGATGGTCCTGTCACCCTAGAAAAGGAGTTTCTTGTATTTTCGCCTTAGTGTTCCTTAGTCGTTTGCACAGGCCCACGTTGATAAGGTACATACATATCCCCACTGAGAACACTTTGATGTGGAGGACACACGACTCTCTGTCTGAATCAATCTTTTTTTTAGGTCTTTCAGGTTTGCAAGATCCAGAGAAGCTCACTGGGGACGTAGCTTGGGAACAGGAATAAAGAAATAATGCAGAACTAGGTGGGCAAAGAGAGGGGGCATGTAGGAGGCCTCAACAGAGTGAAATTGAACCTCCAAGAGGAAAAAGATTCCTGAAACGCACTAGCAATGAGTGCTTAGGGCTTTAGTGTTTCTCAGCCTGGCTGGTGCATTCTGGGGAGGAAATGGGTAATCTTAAATGGAAGGAGCAAGGCAGAGAGCATGGCCACCGGAGGACTTCAGGCGTCTGAGTTTTTCTGCTGTGCTGTCTCCAGTAGAGGCCGGATGGATTGGCCTTTGTCGGTTGTGCCCTGTTGGGAGTGCAGAAACCTATGTCAGTCCTTGTTTTCACCTCCGCTCATGGCAACTGTACTGTCTGTCTGTGCCATTGCTGTCAACTTAAAATCATGCTTCTCCTTGCAAGTGCTCTTACGATTCAGGACACCTGAAGGTGTCAATTTCCTATGGTTAATTAACCTTGAGGCCAGGAGCACACCAGCACGGCCCCTTAATTATATTTATGTCTAATCCTGAACGCTCAAAATGATGAGGAGCTGTTAACACTGCTGTCATCTCCTTGTCCCAGCTGTCTGACCCATAATCTGGGGTATAGTTAAGCGGCGATTCTTGTCCTGGACATGGGTTGCTCTGCATTGTGAGTTCAGATGGCCAAGCGTTCTTACAGGGTTATGCACACACACAGAGTTGGAGTTCTTTTAAATTAAAATGAACAAACAAATAAAACCCAACCAATAAAACAAACAAGCACTACCAAGAACAAAATCCAAAGCATTGGTTGCCATGATGGCTTGACCCAGAACTGAGAAAGCCAGCATCATGATGATGATAATGGTGGTAGTGGTAGTGGTGGTGGTGGTGGTGGTGGTGGTGGATGTGTCAGTGAGAAGCAGTGAAATAGGTTTATTTTGCCACTGCTTCCATGGCATGTAAAATTGGATCTAGTCTCAAACTGAAAGACAGTCTGTTCTATTCTCCCCTTCCTCCCTCTCCTCCTCCCCCTCCTCCTCTCCCACTTACTCTTCCCCTCCTCCCTGCTCCTCTTTTTTCCTTTTCTTCTAATTTAAAGTAAACGGAGCCAAAGGTATATCACACATTAATTAAACTACTCTATGAATATTTGCCTATAGCATTCCAGGTCTTGGGATACAGGGGATTGGAGCAGTGAATGATCTTGTTTGGTTAGAAATAGTGATGAGGTAGAAGCGACGAATTCAAAGTTGCAGAAGGGATAAAGACCTAAAACTTACAAACATCAGTGGAACACAACTGATCTAATAATTCCCAGAAACAGAGCAAGCTAAAGATTTAGAGCTGACAGGGCTAGGAATGTGAATGGAAAGCATACATTCTCTCTGTAATTTATCCTGTCTTGAGAAGAGGACTTAGTCACATACAAATCATAAAAAACAAACTCAGTAGAGGCTGACATTGTCAAGGGTATGGTTTTCATGTGTCCTTATTCGTCATCCTGAGAGTGATTATATCATTTTTCAAATATCCCAAGGACTCCATCATAGCTAGTTCCCCAATGGATGCTAGAAAAACAAGACAAAAGAAAACAAAACCTAATTTGAATTTATATCCTGTTTACCACCATCAGCAAATTTGTATTAATTTTAGCTTGTATACACTACATCCAGCTACAGTTTCCTTTATAGCCACCGACAGTCTCTATCCAGTGACTCTGTTGTCTTGTGTTTATGTCAGGTTATCTCAAAGTGTCTACACACAAAACTTTTGTTTGATCCTTGGAACACGTGGGCAAGCCTATCACACCGTCCTGTGTAACTGAAACATGGGCTTGGAGGCTATCATCTTCACTGTAATTACTGCATGATTACCCAATAATTACCCTGTAAACACAAGGCCTGCCCTGATCTGTAGAAGCAGCAGGTTCACTCAGAGGAGGTCAGAAAACTTAACACAATTTGAAATTTTGCCCTGGAGATGGTCATATATCTACCATGTGATGCAGGATTGTTAACTGCCTCAAAGGATAGATGCTGTCTGGAGCATAGGGACATCTGAAGAAGGTGGGACCAAGTGGGATGTATAGAAAAAAGATCCAAATATATGGAAGATGAGCAGGAGACAGGAATTATGATGGGGGAGATGAAGGGACAAATGACTCTCTTCCAAGGAGAAAGATGGACACTAGTTTCCTGATCACTTCTTGAAACAGCATTAGGGTGTTCCTAAGGGCTAAATAGCAATTCTGATTCTTTTGGCTAAAATATATTTGAAGAGTTGAAGACCACAGACTGCTGTCTGAAAAGAACTGGGGTTTAAAAGCCATTCCATTATCCCTGCTCAAAGTGATGTCTGAAATGGAAGCAGAAAGGTTTCAGGGATGCTTGTGTGTTTTTGCTTCCTTTGACATTGGCTTCAAGGACTCAAGATGGGAGAGAAGGGGGGGGGGGTTCATAGACTTCCGGTCTTCATTTTTAGAACACGGGCTCTACTTGAACATTTTTGCTTCGTGAAGAATTATAAAAATTAAACACAGTAGAGTTAGAATAAATAGTTGTTTTAAGAATGGCTGTTAACAAATTATATGCCCAAGTTTGATGTTATCGCGCCTTGTGCATGGATTGAATTGACTTTTCTCAAAATCGTAGTTTTCACAATATGAAATATTACCACACAACATATTCTGCTAGCATGCGGTTTTGATTTAACCTTCAAATCTACCCCTCTCTGTGTTGTAAATGGATCATGTAGAGATACTTATGCTGGTTAATTTAAAGAGTGTAAGATGCTAAGCTGCACATGGCTTATCTATTCCAAGGAAATTTAGGAGGAGCCGTAAATCACCATGGTGACATAGCACATTGTGGTCCTTAGGGGATAATACTGAAAACCTTTTCTAATGATTTACAAATCTCCCAAATGAATTGTCATATTGACACTACTGGGGCTAGAGTGGGGAATAATTGTTCTCAATGGTTACATAGCCTATAGCAGAGGAGGATGTCACACTAGCTTCATGCCTAGTATCAAAAAGTAGCTCCCCATCACACATACTGTACTGTCAGGTCTTGGCTTATTTGATAGTTTTAAGAGAGATATACCACCTGTATCCCCTGAGAGCCTGACTAAAATAAGATTTGCTTTTAGACAGAGATGAGACAGTGAATATTTTTGAATAAGCCTCATTTGTCCTTTGTAACACCTCCAAAGCACCTTCCCCAGGTTCCTAGGCATCCTCATTGTATTTTCTGGAAGCAAGTATCTGAGTCCTGTGAGCATCCCATCACAGTAGCTCTGCTTCAGAGGCCAAGGCGAGGGCATCTGTCTCCTGAAACTGCAGCCCCGCTACTGCAACTTTCTTCAATCAGATACACTCAGAACCTTGCAGTGACAGCAAGACTCGATTGCTCCAGGATAAAACCACAGCCATCACAATGGGAAACTTTCAGCTTTAAAAAATTCAAGACCCATGGAGTCTCTCATTGATCTATTAGATCATAGTTAGGAACAAACTTCTTAAATTGATTATTGTTAATTATTAAAGTGAAATAATTCTGTACTAGTTTCTGAATGCCCTAATTAGCAGTGAAGTTCTTCCTCTGCATAATGTTACAGACTTGTAAAGATGGTCTCATATATTTGTCTTAAAGAGAAGAGGTGAATAAATGATTATCTCATGTGCCAACCCTGTAGCCCCTGGTGGCTCACTGAGGCAGTTTCACTGGTGGCTGATGTGCAGCTATTTTGTGGCATCTCCTGGAATTATTCGTACCTTTTTAATAATGCAAGGCACTCTTGGGACCTAATTTCTCCCTTAAATAATTCATAATGCATGCTTTGTATTAAATGAACAATTTTAATGAGAAACCATATCTATTTGACTGGGGAATAACTATTGATTCAATTGGAATGCTACTTTGAATGAAGTTGCCCAGGATTAACAAGCTTTTGCTGCATTGTTTTCTCATTTGTATCCCAATCTTATTTTTGGTCATAATTGCTTCACAGCATGGCAAGTTGAGAAGGTGACATGGAGTAGAGCAAAATAACTATAGCCAAAGTCATAGAAAATGGACAGGGAAAAGAAACGGCATGCAATCACTAGAGTTTTGGAATAATAGTTGTGTTTATTTTTCAGTATGGAAAAGAAATGAGATCCTGACAATGCTGATCCATTGCACTTGAAATTGCCTATCAGTCAAACTTTTGCATCTACCTGTGACTACTTGAAAATGATAATAAGAGGGCAAAATAATTGAAAATATGATACCTTCAAAACTCATGGGTCAAACGATAGTAATATAACATAATTATAAAATCCTAAAGTACAGAGATGTGTTTATGTGTGCCTTACTCCTCAGACAATGCTTGCTGTGCAATCAATAACCTTTAAAACTTTCTAATCATTGGCCATGTTTTCTCAAGTTGCATTTGCCAGTCATTCTCCTATTATCTGCTATGACATCATCCTTTTTAGATTCTGTAAGCTTGTGATATTACATAATATTTGCTCTTTTATTCCTGGCATATTCACAGCACAGAGTGCTTCACATTTTCCATATTTGCAAATAAGAGCAATTCACTTTTTGTAGATAGATAGTATTTTACACTTGATCTTAGCCAAAAGGCCGAGAAGCAATGTATTTTATATTATACACACATATACAAACACAAACACACACATATATATATATGAATGAATGATAGTACTCCACATTTAGAAATCTACCAGTATTTATTCAGGTAGATTTTATATATTGCCCATTGTAAATGATACTGTCGTGTACATGAGAATACAAACATCTCTTTAAGAGTTGATTGTGACTCCTTTAAATATATACTCAGAAGTGGAATTGGCGTTTCATATGGTAGCCTCTACTTTTTTAAAGAAACATCTGCACTGTTTCAAAATAGTTTCATTAATTTAAATTCCTACTGAATAGTATACAACAGCTCTCTTATTTTCTACGTATTGCTGATACTGTTTCTTTTTGTAGTAACCATTTTAATAAGCACAAAGCATACTTTATCATGGTGGTTTTAATTTATATTTCCTTGATTGTTAGTGTGAGTTAATTAATAAGAAACTTACACTTATTGAAAATATTCAGTAAGGATATTTTTATTATTACCATTCTGTGGGGGAAGGGACATGTTTAGGTAAGTAAAATAGTTACTCAAGTTCTCAAAAGAGAATTTGAATATGAGTCCAGAATTTCCTGACTCTAGGTAACAAACTCATAACCATCTCCTCTTAAAGGACAGATGGCTTGGTGCTCATGCTGTGTCTTCTACACATTACTAAAGGATACAAGGTGATTGGCCCTACTCATATAGGCTGCCCTTCTTTTGTTTGCTGCAAATACAGACAGTGTTCATGCATATGGACAGAACCAACCCTGTTGAAACAGTGCGGGTTTTTGTATTGATCTCTTTGTTTAAAATGTGAGAAGATGGAAACATGATAAGCTGGTGGGAAATAAATTTAGATTTTTTATCTCAATATTTATCAATGCTTCTATTTTTGAGAGATCATAAAAACATGGCTATGAGGCAGGAAAGATGTTTTATATATAAACGTTACATAATTGTTCAGTTCCAACGAACTGCAAGATAGCAAATAGCCATCTGTAACTCTAGTTTCAAGGGATCCAATACCCTCCCCTGGCCTGGTAGGCATCAGGCATGTATCATTCATATATATATATATATATATATATATATATATATATATATATATATATAT
>LR754836.1:10865-26181 GCA_902729485.2 Mus minutoides | reverse complement strand
GATTCAGTTTTATAACATGGATATTTTTCTGTTTATAACATTCACAAAATGAAAGTACTGTTTTAAAAGAAATCATTTGTTGTGTATGGCTTACAATTTCAGAGATTTAGTCTACTATAATCATGTTTGTGAGCTTAGGTAAACATGATAGTGAAGAAGTAGGTGAGCATTCAATATCTGGCTGTGCAGGCAGCAGGAAATGGTAGGCATACACCTAAAAAGGCTACTCCTACTCCAAAAAGGCCATAGCACCTAATCCTTTTTGAGTACCACCAGTCCCCATTGAATAAGCAATATGTGAGCCCATGGAAGCCATTCTTTTTCAAATCATACCTATATATATCTTGTATGTATTAAATCCATACACCATGCCTTTAGATAAGACAAGTAATGTATATTAATAACTGTCATGCATACTAGAGATACTTTAGTCTATCTTTTCAATCTGTGAGACTGAACACAACATGTCTTTCCTATGTTTGGTTGATTTCACTTAAGGTTCCCCAATACCGTTTTCTAACTAAAATAATAAAATATATCTTTATTTTCTGAACAAAATTTCAAATTTAAGTACACTATGCTGTCTTTGTAAGTTCACCAATTGGTATTCGTTGAGACATTTTTTCATCTTAGCTATGTTCATGTAGCAGTTGACAATAAATATATACATGCAGGTTGAGTAGGTTGATTTTATTTCTTTGGGTCATACCAAAAGACACATATAAGAATAATTTATGTAAAATCTATTTTTTAAATTTTAAAGAAATCTCAATTATTATCTATTGAAACTTCTCAAAGTTATATTCCCATCAACGACTTATGAGTTTTTTACCACACACTCGAGAATTAGCAATTTTTTTATTTTTATTTTTTATTAGAAATTTTGTTTATTTACATTTCAAATGCTATCCCAAAAGTTCCCTATACCCTAGCCTGCCCTGCTCCCATACCTGCCTACTCCTACTTCTTGTCCCTGGCTTTCCCCTGTACTGGGGCATATAAAGTTTGCAAGACCAAGGGGCATCTCTTTCCAATGATGGCTGACTAGGCCATCTACTGCTACATATGCAGCTAGAGACACAAACTCTGGAGGTACTAGTTAGTTCATATTGTTTTGAACACCATTCTTAAATGTCAGGTTTCAGCTGAAACCCAAACATAATTTTATGAGCACAAAGATCATCTATTATATACCCCTAATTTTACAGTTAAATTTATCCTACTCTTACTTTCTATTTTTAGTTAATTCTGGTTGCTAGTCTTTAGGAAGAACTCTCTGCTGGAGATAACTTTGCTTTATCTTCTTTTAATGGATGATGTCTTCATTAATGTCTTTATTCAAAAGGCTAGCACCACAAAGTATAGAAATCAAGGCTGACACTCATTTTTTTTTTAATTTCTTATGGTTTCCATGGTTGTAGATATTAGTCTTTTATTGTGAATCATGATGCAGTGTGGTTGGTGAAGACTTCCTATAGATTTTTCCAAGATATATTTTTAAGAAGTTTCAGTAGATGAATCTCCATGAAGTCATGGGTTTTGTCCCATTTGAGTTTACTCAGCTCTGGAATATGTGTATGCATGCCTTATGACCAATTGTTTTCATCTTCTTTCATAACAAAACATTTTGTTTGGATAGTAAATTTTTTTTCCTTAAAAATGTTTGAGTTTAGTTCAGTTTCATGATGCTCCTCTTGAGATCTTACTGAATAAAATCATATCAGCACTTTTGATTTCAGACTTTTCCTGAGTCCTCACAAGGAAAAGTGCAAAAGAAAAATATATAGCACAATATTATACACTGAGATGAGTTCTGAACTATTTTTCTACAATTCTCAATGTCTCTTCTCTTCACATGATGTTTACTAATAGTACTATGACCAAGAATTTCAGATGTACTTTGCAAAAATATAACTCATAGATGTGTATGCATAGTTTGACCCTCTAAGAAACCAAGAAAGCTTCATTAGCCTTCTGTAACACTATAGGCTTTAAAATCTTTTTTATATATGTATTTCAATAAAAATAAAGAAGAATAGGAATACATAGGTAACATACAATTAACATTCTTTAAAAAACAAACTTTGCCTCTCTACATTGCCATCTCTGTGTTCAGAAGCTATTTAGATATTACTAGCACTTGAAAATTTTAGAGTAGACATGTTTGCTCTAGCTCAGTAAGTGCTTTATGAGAATGAAGGAACAACATGAAAACCCTAGCNTATCAGTGTCAGAGGTATTATCTACTTAAAGGAAATAAGACAATAATATGTAGAAATGGAACATGGTCTGAGCCACCAACTTGTTTATGTAAGTACATTATTCTCAAAGATTATAGGAGATTCAGTTTTATAACATGGATATTTTTCTGTTTATAACATTCACAAAATGAAAGTACTGTTTTAAAAGAAATCATTTGTTATGTATGGCTTACAATTTCAGAGATTTAGTCTACTATAATCATGTTTGTGAGCTTAGGTAAACATGATAGTGAAGAAGTAGGTGAGCATTCAATATCTGGCTGTGCAGGCAGCAGGAAGAGGTAGGCATACACCTAAAAAGGCTACTCCTACTCCAAAAAGGCCATAGCACCTAATCCTTTTTGAGTACCACCAGTCCCCATTGAATAAACAATATGTGAGCCCATGGAAGCCATTCTTTTTCAAATCATACCTATATACATCTTGCATTTATTAAATCCATACACCATGCCTTTAGATAAGACAAGTAACGTCTATTAATAACTGTCATGCATACTAGAGATACTTTAGTCTATCTTTTCATTCTGTGAGATTGAACACAACATGTCTTCCTGTGTATGGTTGATTTCACTTAAAATCACCCAATGCCTTTTTCTAACTAAAATAATAAAATATATCTTTATTTTCTGAACAAAATTTCAAATTTAAGTACACTATGCTGTCTTTGTAAGTTCACCAATTGGTATTTGTTGAGACATTTTTTCATCTTAGCTATGTTCATGTAGCAGTTGACAATAAACATATACATGCAGGTTGAGTAGGTTAATTTTATTTTCTTTGGGTCATACCAAAAGACACATATAAGAATAATATATGTAAAATCTATTTTTGAATTTTAAAGAAATCCCAATTATTATCTATTGAAACTACTCAAACCACTCTGCAAGTCAGTCTGATGTTTTCTCAGAAAATTGGGCATAGTACTACCAGAGGATCCAGCAATACCTCTACTGGGCATATACCCAGAAGATGTTCGAACTGTTAATAAGTACACATGCTCCACTATGTTCATAGCAGCCTTATTTATAATAGCCAGAAGCTGGAAAGAACCCAGATGTCCCTCAACAGAGGAATGGATACAGAAAATGTGGTACATTTACGCAATGGAGTACTATTCTGCTATTAAAAAAATGAATTTATAAAATTCTTGGGCAAATGGATGTATCTGGAGGACATAATCCTTAGTGAGGTAACCCAATCACAAGAGAAGTCATTGGATATGCACTCACTGATAAATGGATATTAGCCCAGAAATTTAGAATACCCAAGATACAGTTGCAAAACACAATAAAATCAAGAAGGAAGGCCAGCGCGTGGATACTTCATTCCTCATTTGAATAGGAAACAAAATACCCATGAAAGGAGTTACAGAGACAAAGTTTAGAGCTAAGATGAAAGGATCAACTATACAGAGACTAACCGACCAGGGGATCCATCCCATAATCAGTCACTGAACTCAGACACTATTGCATAGGACAGCAAGTGTTTATTGAAGGGACCCTGATATAGCTGTCTCGTACAGAAGTGGATGCTCACAGTCATCTATATGATGGAACACAGGGCCCACAGTGGAGAAGCTAGAGATAGAACCCAAGGAGCTGAAGGGGTCTGCAACCCTAGAAGAGGAACAACAATATGAACTAACAAGAACCCCCAGAACTTTGTCTCTAGCTCCATATGTAGCAGAAGATGGCCTAGTCGGCCATCATTGGGAGGAGAGGCCCCTTGGTATTGCAATCTTTATATGCCCCAATACAGAGGAATGCCAGGGCCAAGAAGTGGGAGTGGGTGGGCAGAGGAACAGGGTGGTGGGAGGGGGGAGGGAACTTTCGGGATAGCATTTGAAATGTAAATTAAGAAAATATCTAATAAAAAAATTGAAAAAAAACATAAGGTTGCTCAAATTTCAAAAAAAGAATATATGTAAAATCTATTTTTAAATTTTAAAGAAATCTCAATTATTATCTATTGAAACTTCTCAAAGTTATGTTCCCATCAACAACTTATGAGTTTTCACCACACACTCTAGAATTAGCAATTTATTTATTTTTTATTTTGCAGATTTTTGTTTACATTTCAAATGTTTTCCATGTCCCTGGTTTCCACCACAGAGACTGCCCTCCCCTCACTACCCCTGCTTTTATGAGATTGTTCCCCCAGCAAGCACCTACTCCTGCCTCAATACACTGGCATTCCCCTACACTGAGGCATCAAGCCTTCACAGGAGCATTTGTAATTTTGAGGGCTCCTGTCTCCAATGTTATTATAACTGAGTGACAAGGTATATTATTATGGCTTTGGCAGTGAAATCTCAGCTGGTGATAATAAGGGTTTTTTTTTTTTCCTATTTAGGATCATATCTATCCCCTTGCACTGTTGGAGACCTGAGATTCAAACTTAGTATCAGAGGACTGGAAAATACTGTCAGGGCTGGTGTCTTTATTTATTCCATCAGGGACCCATTCACAGGCTGATTCCCTGTTGCAAATGCTACTTGGTTTGGTGGCTGAGGACCATCTTCCTCCAACTTCAAGTTCAATAGTGTGCTGTATTTTAGCATGTCCCTTCAATCTCTCTACGGCCATCATTGACTTTCCTACTGTCAAAGGAGACAATGCAAAAAATCCTATCTCAAAATCATTAATTACAATTCTAAAGTTACTTTGACATGCAAAGTATCATTAGTGGTTATTGTAGCTTAAAATGTAACATCACTTATAGACACCATTGAATCTATAAAAATAATTAACAGGCAAAGAAGCAGGCTTGTTATTTTTCCATATTTTTAACTGAAAATATTTTTTATGCATATATTCTGATTATATTTTTTCTTTTCTACTTTCTCCCAGATCATATTCACTGCCAGTAGTTCTCTCTCTCTCTCTCTCTCTCTCTCTCTCTCTCTCTCTCTCTCTCTCTCTCTCATTACCATTAGAAAACAAACAGGCAAATAAACTTATAATAAATTAAAAATAATCTACAATTTTAAAAAGTAGAATAAAAGAAGATCTTGGGATTAAAGATCAATAAAAACTAAAAGATCTTGTGCTATGCTCATACTACTTAGAACAGTGGTAAAACTGGTAAATATATTGATCAGCAGTCTGAGTAGAGTGTATCAACACTGTGATACATGGTCCAGCAATAATGGCTGATGCAGCCACACCTGCTTCTGGAAAGTGTAAGGTGTCAAATGAGGCTCATTTAGGTACTAACCAACTCAAGTACTTTAAGAAATATTATGTATACTTCAAGAATGTAGAAAGGAGGCAAACAGATTCACCTGTTCATCTACATATGGATATCAATTATCTTTATATCATTTATTGAATATGATATCAGTTCTCTAACATAAGTTTTTGGAAAGTCTTTTAAGATCAGTTAACTGCAGATACATAGATCAGTGTTCAAATCACATTTCTCATTTATTGGTATGTTCATAGAGTTCTGGTTACTGTGGGGCTCATGATGTATGTTGAAATCAGGTATTATGATGTCTCCAGATTTCCCTTTCTGCTCTAGGTCCAGTTGTCCACTCATTCTATTCTACCTCCATACAAATTTTAGACTTTTACACCTCTAAGTATGAAAACTGTCATTGGTATTTCAGGGTGGGTTCATAGAGTCTGCTAGTTTCCATAGGAGATGTGGTCACTTCAATATTTATTCTTACAACCTACTACTATAAAGGATTTCTCCATTTTTGTCTTTTCAGATTCTTTTACCAGTTAACTAATATGATTGAAGTTCCAACTTCTGTTTTTAAATTCATAGCTGAATTGATTTTGAAGTTACTGATTATGACACTTAATTTATAGTTACATCTTAGAAAAATGGAATTCATCTATAGATAAGGGGTGATTTCTGTAGGTTTATGTATAACTTAATGAACTTCAATAATTTTTCTTTCAGCTGCATGTATAATATCAGAAGACATTCTGGAAAGAAACAAAATATTTCTCAGATGGAGACAAATCCAAAAGTTTTATTCTCAACCAGGGGATCTTATTGAATTTGTGTGTAAACCTGGATATAGAAAAGCAAGAGGATCACAATCATTTCGTGCAAAGTGTATGAATGGTCACATCAATTATCCCACTTGTGTATAAAATCACAATACATTTATCCATTGATTTTATTGTTTAGAAATGCACATGCATATTACTAGTACATTTTCAATTTACATTTGAAGTATTAACTCATTTCTTCTCATAAATATAAACTTTTTTGTTATATAGTGATTAATATGTAAATTTAAAGACTATGCAAAAGCATCCATAAAATGCAAAAGCATTACATTCAAAACTCCTAATCCAAACCATTATGTGTCGAAGGACAAACTATGTCAAACAAGAAAATTTGATGTCAGTTTTTAAGCATTATTTTTCTATTCAGAAATTCCTCAGATTTTCCTGGATATTTTTTGATGTAAGGTTTTGATTTATAGTGAATGAAAGATATATTGATGCATTCCTCAAATTAGTATTATTTCCAAATCACATAACAAACAAACTGTCATATATTAATATTATATTACTAATGCATATAATTAAATATTATATAATAATTTAATATTAATAAAAATCTAAGGAACTTCTTGCATATAAACTTCTAATATTTGTTACATTGAAATAATTAAAGGTTCAAGCAATTATACAAAGGGATTAAAATTTACACTAGGTGTATGATTCTATTACTGTAATAATATTGACATTAAAAACTATAAATATTTGGTATCACTTATAAATAGGCAATGAGTACTGCCTTAGGCAGGATTTTATTGCTGTAAAGAAACATATTAGCCAAGTCAACTCTTGTGAAGAATAATATTTAATTGGGGTTAGCTTATAGGCTTACATGTTTATTCCATTATCATCATGGTGGAAAGTTTGGCAATGTCCAGGTAGACATGATGCTGACAAAGAAGCTGAGAATTGTACATCTTAATCCACAATCAACAGAAGAAAATGTGTCACACTGAGCATAGTGTGAACATAGAAAAGCTCAAAACATTAACTGCTCAACTGCTCTGAGTGCAGTGGGTCCTACTGCTCTGAGTGCAGAGGGTCCACTAGGATGTATTGGGATGTGGAGTCTTCACAGAAGCAGACGAACTAGGAGTCTACCCCAGAAGCAAGGACCAAGCAGAAGGGATGGAAGTGAAAGAAGGAAGGGGAGTGGTATTTGGGAGGGCGGGGGCTTTAGTGGATGATGGGTCCAGAGTCCACCAGGCTCCCAGCAGCAGCTCTGGGACTGGAGGAGGGGGTTTGAGGGGATTTCTTACCAACTGCTCTGAGTTCAACAGGTCCTATAAGATGGATTGGGATATGAAGTGTTCACGGGAGCAGACCAACTAGGAATCAGCCCCAGAAGCAAAGACCAGGCGAAAGGTCATAGTCATACCTAAACATAGCTGTTCTACATACAATGGCAATTGCATTATTAATTTAGAATAGAATAGAACCTTTGTGGTCATTCTGTTATTATATCAAACTTAAAGAAAATCATTGGTATTCTCTTAACTGATATTAGAGCTAATAATTAGGAAATAGAGGAAATAGAAAAAAACAGAAATATGTGTACAAATGCATTCTTAACAAAGCACAACCAAAGCATTCATTTTAACTGTAATCCTTGTTTCTCAAGTTGATTATATGGCCTTAGCTGACATGCTTGTTAGGGTGCTATAGCTGTGAAGAGACACCATGTAAATTGTAACTTTTAGAAAAAAAATCTATAATTGGGACTGGTTTTCTGTTTCAGAGTTGCTGACATCATCATGATGTGAAGCATGGCAGTTTACAGGCAAAACTGGTGTTGGAACTGAGAGATTTTATATCATGATTCTCAGGAAAAAGAAGGTTACAGTGTAACACTGGACATAGCTTGAGCATAGTCTTCAAAACATGTCCCCAAAATGACATACTTCTTCCAACAAGACTACACTAGTCCAAAAAGGCCATATATCCTAATACTACCACTCTTAATGTATCAGGATTTTCTAACACATAGTATATGTGGGCCATTCTTATTTAATCACCACATCTGGTATTTATAGCTACATACCTTTACTATTTATTATGTATGCCCTAGAATATCTGCAATCATGTCAGCATGTCTTAGCACTTTTCCTGAAGGAATGACTCATACTTTCATTCCTGAAAGGTTTGTTCTCTATGTCATGTTCCCTGTTCATGCCATGGTAAATTCTCATTGTCCTTCATTACAGGACACTTTAGCACCAAGAGGTACCCCAAAGTATTGTCTGCATGCCAGACTTAATTTTCTTGCCTCTATTGTGGAGTTGTAATACAATTTTTCCATGTAATATTGTATCTATCAACCTCTTACAACTGTTATTTCTTTCTTAGCCTGTTTGTTAAAAAAACATTAGAAGCCCCCAGTTGCCATAAAGAAGTCAGAACTTCTGGGTCAGTTGAATATTTGTTGTGGCTCCTTGCAGGATCATTCTCTATTCTGGAAGCAAAACTACTAGGATGTCAGAACTAATGGCCTCAGGAACAGAAAGCATTTTTTCCTGGACCATCACAAAGGGTGACAATGGTTTTCTGATTCCTACCCCTTGCTTCTTAACCCATGAATACTGGCTACAAGAGACACCATACCAGAAGGAAGACCAAACTGTGGACACTTTGCTCCCTCTTAGAATGGGGAACAAAATACCCATAGAAGGAGTTACAGAGACAAAGTTCAGAGCTGAGATGGAATGAAAGGCCATCCAGAGACTGCCCCACCCAAGGATCCATCCCATACACGACCACCAAACTCAGACACTATTGCATATATCAAAAAGATTTTGCTGACAGGACCCTGACATAGCTCTCTCGTGAGTCTATGCCAATGCCTGGCAAATACAGAAGTGGATGCTCACAGTCATCTATTGGATGGAATACAGGGCTCCTAATGAAGGAGCTAGAGAAAGTACCCAAGGAGCTAATGGGGTCTACAACTCTATAGGAGGAACAATGATATGAGCTAGCCAGTATCCCTGAGAGCTGTGTCTCTAGTCGCATATGAAGCAGAGGATGGCCTAGTTGACCATCAATGGTGAATGCCAGGGCCAAGAAGCGGTAGTGGGTGGGTTGGGGAGCAGACTTGGAGGAGGGTATAAGAGGCTTTTGGGATAGCATTTGAAATGTAAATGAAGAAAATATTTAATAAAAAATAAGAAAATACACCATACCATATATTAGGGGAATATTCAAAACATATTCTGCCCTCTCAAGAACACTGCAACAGCTCTCCCAGCTTCTGCCAATTAATTTCACACTATAGCTGTGTCTTCACAAGGTCTTTTTATCTCTCCATCAGGCTAGTTTCTGCAGAATAATGGGCCACATGATTAGACCAAATGGATTCTATGATCATGGGTCTTAGTCATATGCAAAACTGTGTGGAATACCATGATGGTGAATAAGGTACTATTTACAGATAGTCGCTTTGCCAGAGGTATTGTTTACAGGAGAGGCAAATTGATAACCAAAATAAGTATCTACTTCAGGAAGACAAAAAAGTTTACTTTGCACAAAAGAAGTGGTCAAATATCAGTCAACCTGTCATAGGTTGCTGGCTAGTCTCCACTGGGAATGGTGCCAAATCAGGAGCTCAGTACTGGTCTATGCTGTAGGTAGATTTGACACTCAGAATAAAGAGGTAGCCAGGGCTGCCTTGGTGAGTGAAAATCCATGTTGTCAAGCCTGTGTATATATCTCATTCTTTCACCATCTCCACTTTGTTGATGAGCACATTGGATGTCTGTCAAAAGAAGTTGTCTATCCACAGAATGGGATATTAGATTACTTGATTATTGAACTCAAGCTAACATCATTTATCATGGATATTTCCATGGGACACAAGTTTCTTCACAACCTCTTACAATTTGGAGAGATCTTTCCACATGTATCTTATTTTCCAGATGTCCTTATCGTCAGTTTTCCAATTTCTCAAGCCCCATCCAACCAATAAATTAGCTAAAGCCCATGAATCAGTGAACAAGTGAACATCTGGCCATTTCTCTTTTCGATTAAAATGTATAACCATGTGTACTGTCTGAAGTTCTGCCCACTGTGCAGATTTCCCTTAGCCCATGACTTTCAGCATTTCCAAAAGGGATTATAACAGAGCACCTGCCCACTTCTGGGTGGTTTCTGTATAAAACGCATAATCACTAGTAAACCAGGATCTAGTCTTCTCCTCTCAGTCAATCAATTATAAGGAACACACCATGAGACTCTCAGTAAACACATTTTAGCTAACATCATTTTAACAGGAGTAAAAACAATTTGTCCAACTTCACGTAATTTACTTGTTCCAGCATTCAGAAGCTGCTCTAACACAATCATGCATACATGACTTTCATTTGATAGTTATTGGTGCTGTGTACATCTTACTTTATGATTTGACCCTTATCTCATATGTACTTCCCAGGTCACATGATAACAAGGGCCCAATAGCAAGCTAAGATCTGTCTTTCAAATAGAAAATAGCTTGTTGGCAGATAATGGTAGATCTTTGCTCCAAAATCCAAAAGTTCTACTGTGTAATTCACCCATAGGGGCCTGGAACAGGTTCCAAAGAGCATTCCTGTCTGCCATTGACACCTCAAGTACCATCGAGTCTTCTGGATCATATTGTCCAAGTAGTAGATCAACCTGCACATCAGCATAGACCTTTGAAAGAGATTTCTCCTGTTTTAGGCCTGACACAAAGCTAGCGGTCACTCAGTATATGCACCAGAGTAATACACCTGAGTGAGGAGTGTGATTTCTCCAGACTGTAAATAGGCCCCCGAGAAGTTTTACTTCCTTTTGTTGGTGAGAGAGAAAAGATACAATTTTTATAAATCCATCTTCTGCTACCCATATGTGTTACCAGTGAGTTCAAAATGGTTGCTACCTATTACTTACCTGTTCCAATAAGCATGCCATCATTATAGTTCATCAACATGATACTTTGAAAATTTTACAGATGATCAAGATTCTTTCTCTCTGAGACAGTGTTTTGTTTATGTGAAGAAACACCAGAGTATTATATTCTTTTTAAAAAGAAATACAATTGAGGCTTGCTTAAACTCAGAGTTGTAGTCCATTATTGTCATGATGGCACGTCAGCATGTAGACATTCATGATGCTGGAGAAGTCACTAGGATTCTTTCATGCATATCAGCAGGCAACAGGAAAATGATATTGGGATTGGTCTGAGCATTTGAATCCCCAGTATCCTTCTCCAGTGTCACACTTCCTCCAACAAGGACATGCTTATTCCAATAAGGCTATTCTCCCTGGTGATCACGCATTCAGATCCATGAGCCTATGTGAGCCATTCTTATTCAAAGCATTGCACCTTCTAACTCAGTTATAATACTGATCTAGAGCATTAATGTATCCTTGAGGTGAAACTGAAGAGGCCCTTGAGAACTGAAGGAAAATTGTTTCTGTTGGTCCTTATGAACAGGTAGCAATAATCAATTATTTTCTAGATAAGAGTTGCAGAACATGTACCAGAAATTATGTTAATTTCCTCAAATAAGGACAATATATCAAGTCTAGTAGCCATATTTGGAGTCCCTACCTGATGGGGTTGCCAATAATCAACAGTTACTCTTCATGAACCAGGAGTCTTTTTCTCTGTGCAGATAGGAGAATTAAAAGGAGATATGCAAAGACAATTAGCAAGTTCATCTGGAATAACAAAAAACCTAGACTAGCTAAAACTCTTCTCAACAATAAAAGAACCTCTGGTGGAATCACCATGCCTGACCTCAAGCTGTACTACAGAGCAATCGTAACAAAAACTGCATGGTACTGGTACAGCAACAGACAGGTAGATCAATGGAATAGGATCGAAGACCCAGAAATGNACATGTACTCACTGATATGTGGATATTAGCCCAGAAACCTAGACTACCCAAGATACAATTTACTAAACACATGATACTCAAGAAGAAGGAAGATCAAAATGTGGACACGTCACCCCTTCCTAGAATTAAGAACAAAGCACACATTGAAAGAGTTAAAGGGAACATTTGTGCAGCTCAATCCAAAGGATGGACCCAACGAATGCGGCTGCCAGGGATCCATCCCACAATCAGTCACCAAACATAGACACTATAGCATATGCCAGCAAGATGGTGCTGAAAGGGCCCGGATTTAGCGGTCTCGGGGGGAAAATATACCAATCCCTGGCAAACATGGAGGTGGAAGCTCACGGTCAGCTTTTAGATGGAACACAGGGTTCCCAAGGAAGAAGGAGCTAGAGAAAGTACCCAAGGAGCTGAAGGGGTCTTCAACCCTATAGGTGGAAGAATAACCATGAACTAACTAGCACCCCCTGGGCTCTTGTCTCTAGCTGCATATATAGAAGAGGATGGCCTAGTTGGCCATCAGTGGGAAGAGAGGCCCCTTGGTTATGCAGACTTTATATGCCCCAATACAGGGGAACACCGGGGCCAGGGGGTGGGAGCGGGTGGGTAGGGTAGCAGGGCCGGGAGGGGGGAGAATATAGGGAACTTTCTGGATAACACTTGAAATGTAAATGAAGAAAATATCTAATAAAAGTTGAAAAAAAAAAAGGAGATATGCTAGGAACCATCACCCATACATCTTTTATGTCATTATTGATAGCACTAATTTCTCAAGGGATATTATACTGTTATTGATTCACCATTTTTTTTGGCAGAGACAACCTTAAAGGCCATTTAGCTTTTCCAACCACAGTAACCTTCACACATCAGGTCAGGGATCCAAAGTAAAAAGTCTGTGAACATTTAAGTATATCTATCTCATTAACACATTCTGATACTGAGATAACTTCAGAGTGAGTTCATTGACCCACTGGACATACTGAAAATCAGTTTTCCACCAAGTCAATTAATTAAAACTCCATTAATCAACTGATCCAGAGATGCTAACAGTAACCAACCCACAACATCATTTTTCTCATCTTCTCCCCAACTGTCAAGAGTTTCATATATAGGGTGAACAAATGCATTGCCAGTCACAACTGGTGAATCAAATGCACATATGTGCCGCGACCCCAATCTCTGACCAGCAGAGACTGGGAATAACAACACTCACACCAAGGTAGGTTCTTCAACAGCAATCTCAATCTTTTACTCAAGGCAGTAACAGTGCTCTCTCTCAGCAATCTCCGGCAGTGAACTCGTTCAGTGAACTCCTCTCTTTACTCAGGCTGTTCCATATAATCCAGCCCTCTTACATCATCTCACTCCACTCATTGCTCTCCAATCAGCATCATCCCTCCCCTAGCACGAGTTGCATGCGCAGGCAGGAAAACAGATCATTGGCCAACACTATGATAAGGCTATATGAAGTTTCAGATCATGTGGTAGGCGTGGAAGACTCAGCTTGCCGTTTTCAGAAGTTTTAGTAAACAGGATGGGGTTACGAGGCTTGGCACTAAGCTGGGCCCCATCTTAGCTCAGTGGTTACGCCCGCTTTCCACATATCCCCCTTTTTGTTTAATTAATAATGGCTCTGGGGCCACATCTGTCTTAGGTTGTCCTGACAATGGTATCCTCCTTACCCGTCATCAAGACCTATGCAGCTTCTATGGCATATGTCTCTGTCTTAGGTTGGTAGGACCCTTGCAGAATCTCTGATTAACAGTCCAGCATACTGAGCCAAATTTAAGGGGAGGCTCCTGTCTCTAGCTCCCATCTTTAACACCACCATAGCTTGGATCATTAATTGTGTCTGCCTGTGCATGCCTGTGCATGTGCACCATCCACCAAACCATCCCCAATGACAGCAGTTAGCAGAAATCCCAGAAGGCCATTCCCCCCAGTTTCTGAGGAAGTTGAAGATCCCATGGGCCATCTCTAGCCACTGCTGCGTAGTCGCAATCTCCACACAGGTGTTGTTCAAGGGATGCAGGGATGCAGGAATGCAGGGATGGTTTAATATACGGAAATCCATCAACGTAATCCACTATATAAACAAACTCAAAGACAAAAGCCACATGATCATCTCCTTAGATTCTGAGAAAGCATTTGACAAAATCCAACATCTATTCATGATAAAAGTCTTGGAAAGATCAGGAATTCAAGGCCCATACCTAAATATAATAAAAGCAATATAGAGTATCAGTATATCAGAACATCAGTAGCGAACATCAAACTAAATGGAGAGAAACTCGAAGCAATCCCACTAAAATCAGGGACTAGACAAGGCTGCCCACTTTCTCCCTACCTATTCAATATAGTACTTAAAGTCCTAGACAGAGCTATTCGACAAAAAAAGGAGGTCAAGAGGATACAAATTGGAAAGGAAAAAGTCAAAATATCACTATTATAAGTGAACCTAAAAATTCTACCAGAGAACTCCTAAACCTGATAAACAACTTCAGTGCAGTAGCTGGATGTAAAATTAACTCAAACAAATCAGTGATCTTTCTCTACACAAAGGATAAATAGGCTGAGAAAGAAATTTGGGGAAAAAACACCCTTCACAATAGTCATAAATGATATAAAATACCTTGGTGTAATGCTAAGGTAGTGATATATCTTTATGAAAAGAACTTCAAGTCTCTGAAGAAAGAAATTGAAGAAGATCTCAGAAAATGGAAAATTCTCCCATGCTCATGGATTGGCAGGATCAATAGAGTAAAAATGGCTGTCTTGCTGAAAGCAATCTACAGATTCAATGCAATCCTCATCAAAATCCAACTGAATTCTTCACAGTGTTAGAAATGGCAATTTGCAAAGTAATCTGGAATAACAAAAAACCTAGGATAACAATAAACTCTTATCAATGATAAAAGAACCTCTGGTGGAATCACCATGCCTGACCTCAAGCTGTACTACAGAACAATTGTGAGGAATGCAAGCTGGTTCAACCACTCTGGAAATCAGTCTGGCGGTTCCTCAGAAAATTGGGCATAGTATTACCAGAAGATCCTGCAATACCTCTACTTGGCATATATCCAGAAGATATTCCATCTGGTAACAAGGACACATGCTCCACTATGTTCATAGCAGCCTTATTCATAATAGCCAGAAACTGGAAAGAACCCAG
>LR754385.1:9964-61718 GCA_902729485.2 Mus minutoides | reverse complement strand
TCTCTCTCTCTCTCTCTCTCTCTCTCTCTCTCTCTCTCTCTCTCTCTCTCTCTCCTCTCTTCCCTCTCCCCTGCCCTCTCTTGCTCTCCTTCTCTGTGTCTGTGCTTGTGTTTGTGTGTGATCCTCCTGCCATCTCCTCTCCAATTTTACCCAGAGGCATGTCTGTATAGAAGAATGCAGGGCAAAGTCCAGGGACTTATAGGTGACAGCTGTGTTGAGCTGGCCTGCAACCTCTTGCCATTGTTCTGGAAAGGGGCTCCTAGAAGCCACAACAGTTAGTTGTGTCCTTCAGTTCACCTCAGGTGTAGTGCAAAGGGGTTCTATTGAGTCTATTGAGGTTTGCCTCCTAACAGTCTTCACAAATAGCGGCTTGCCTGTACTAGGCCTGAGGTGAGGAACCTCTGGGGCCGTATGTTCTGTTCCATGCTCCTTCCAACCTATGATAGAGGGCATCATAAGCCTCATATCTGCTGACAAATTGGGTCCTGCTGTATCAAGTACAGAGCTTAGCTGAGAAGTTAATGAGAAGGCATTAAAAGCAAGCAACTGCTCTGTCTTTTCTAGGCTCTTTGATGATATTCAGGAAAGACTTAACTGGTAGCTTTGAGGACCCCTTACTGTCCAGAGGCTAGATAATGGGAGGGGAGTTTAGAAACTTTTTAAATCATCAGTGGGTCTTTCTCTTAGTATCAGGAGAATGAACAGGAAATCATGGCGCTCCTCTTCTCCCCCCCACCCCCCCAGTTTGGAACTTCCTAGGGCAGGAAGCTTAAGCACTATCTAAGGACTTGAGAGGGTGATAGTTTGAGAGCTCCTGGGAGGAAATGGAGAGGCAAGGTGTAGTTCCTGCCTATAGTGAGAAAGCTCTCACATTGGCATCAAGTTAGTTTTTTTCAGAGTATCTCAATGTTGAGCTCTGTACGTGGAAGCTGCCCAGTCCAGCTGCCTCCCTTCCTGGTGGGAGATTTGAAAGGTACCTTTCCCTTCCATACTGGGACTTCTAGGACTCTTCAACTGCTTCTTGTCCTCCTTGCTCATAACTCCTGGATATTACCACCTTCTTTTTCCCTGCAATGTATCTCCTTTCAAAGTTCTTCAATCATGAGAATTTGTTTAACTAGCTTTCTTATTAGTACCTATTCAGTGCCCCTTCAGATATGAGGGATGTGCTGATCAGTATTTTGTTTGTTTGTTTGTTTCCCCAACTAGACACAAGCTGAGTTAATCTGGGTAGTTGGGGGGAACCTCAACTGACGATATGTTTCCATCAAATTTATTCTGGAGGCAAGTCTGTGAGGTAGTTCTCTTGATTAATGGCTGATATGGAAAAGCTTGACCTTTTAGGAGATGTGCTACCCTTGGGCAGGTGATCCTGTGGTATGTAAGAAAGCAAACTGAACAATCCAGGAAAAACAAGCTAGTAAGCAGCATTTCTCCATCACCTCTGCAGGTTCAGAAACCTGCCCCTAGCTTTCTACTTTGAGTTCCTGCCTGACCTCCCTTCATGACAGTCTATAAACTGCAAGCTGAAACCAACCCTCTCCTCCCCAATTTGCTTTGGTATGGTGTTTTATCACAGAAAATACATCATGGTAACAGTGAGTTTCTTAACACCTACACTCCTTTACATGTATTATTGTGTGGGCACATCTACACCTGGTGCCTGTGAAGGTCAGAAGAGGGCAACTGGATCTCTCAGGACTCCTGTTCTACATAGTTCTGAGTCTTGATTTGGATGCTTGAAACCAAACCTGGGTTCTCTGCAAGAGCAGCCAGTGTTCTTACCTGCAGAGCCATCTCTCTCTAGCCCCTACATTCTTTAAACTTAACTACCAGGAAGTAGAAAGTACAATAGAAAGTAAGACACTCCGTTACTTCTCCGTGACTTTGTTTTTCCTTTTGAAATGTCGTCCACTGATTCTTACTTTCCAGCTATCAGTAATGCATTTGGGAGCAAGAAAGCCCATTTGAAGGTTGGAAATTTCCTTCCTAAGAACAAAGATAAGTGGTCTCTTCAGTCAACTCTTTGTGGCTGGGTGGATGGCATTTCCTTATATTAAAGTTCTCCCCAGAAGTCTCAGTCTCCCTTCGCCCTCCCCTGGAAATTCTTGCTGCTCTACCATCTTTCTCCAGTCCACCACAGGAGTACTTAAGTCATGATGGTAACCTCCAGGAGAGTTGGCCAGCAGCATTACTGTTGCTTTGGGACCTGCACATACTTGGTTTAGTATGGTCAGCTTTAAAAAAAAATATATGACCTATGAAGTTTTATTTTCAGTGTAGCTGAGGTCAGAATGAAACATTTCATCAGAAACCTGTGTTGTTGAGTTCTCCCACCTGTGAAAATGCTTTGGGAGCTGTAGAGGGCAGCCATGGGAGAGGCCCAGGCTCAACTCAGCAGATGCGGGCTCAAATCCCAGGGCCCTGCCTTGAAGAGATTTGTGAATCACCTCCTCTCCATTTCATTATTGTTGTTGTTCCTCTTCATCCTTTTTCTCCTTCTCTTCTTCCTCTTCTTTTTTTCTCTTAAAGTAAATGAAAACAAAACCAATGAAATAATAAACCATTAAGTACATTCTAAACTTCAAGTTCCACCTCTGTAACATAAGAATTTTGTGACAAGCAGTATTGGGGCGCTAGCCATAATACCTGCACAGGACTCAAGGTCAGTGCCCTTGCTCCCATTTGGAACAAAGCAAAATAGTCAAAGGAGATGGAGTTGACTGTGATCTAGTCCATATGGCTTCAGCAGGTTTGGTTAAGCCACATGGCATTTTTGTTCCACATTAGCTCTGAGTAATGCCTTGTTCTGTGAAGGTACTTGCGGTTGGGCTTTGTGGTAGAAATCCTCAATTTTTCTTTCCCTTGGAACCTCAGTGCACAGCTTTATTCCCTTACCTCCAGTGCACATCTGGTCCTCAGGGCAAACAGCCATTTGAAACTCAATGCCTCTTAGCCACCAAGGGCACTTTTCAAACCCCACTTTCCTGTTTGTACTTTTAGTTCTCTAAAAGATCAGACCTGCCAGGATGTACAGCCTCTGGGCAGAGAGGTCATTAAATAGGAGATGAGCCAGAGAGAGGCTTTGAGATTATGTGAAACTTGTCATGTAAGTGAAAACTTTTTGTTTTCATTGAGATTATCAGAAGTGACTTTATCATACTTCTTTCTGAAGTTACACGTTAGGCTGATATGCCCTACACGGCAGAGTTACGTGTGTCTGGCATGCAGGGAGTGGATGATTAAGCTCAGCTGAAAGATACACAGAAAATCAGAGCAGGTGAAGGGGATGAGCTGTGTGACTTCAGGAGTCCAGATTCATCACTAACCTTGGAACAGCAGTGGACAACTTGGACACTGAGGAGTCTATTGTCGAGAAGCTGAATTGCCTTGTGCCAGGGCAGAGTAACTTTAGAGTCCCTCTGCTTGGGACACCAGGCTGCCATTTGCAAGGGTTATATGTGGGATGCTAGGAAATAAGTTCCTGAAAGCAAAGGTAGGACTCTATGTTTATAGTTTACTCTTTAGTGCAAGTAGTTGACTGAGAAAAAAAAAAAAAAGTAAGATAGGGTAGGAGGGTCCCCGGGTCCTTTGCAGTGTATCTGTTTACTTTTGCTGTGGAAGCAGCACATGGTTCTAGCAGAAAGCATGGCCTCTTTGGCAGTTGGATCCCCTCTTGCCGTAAGGCAGCCTGTTGAGAAGTGAATGGGTAGATGCACAATTCACGCATTGCTGGGATCGACTCTGCTCGGGTGCCTTGTTTCTTTCTCTTCTAATTCCCATTATCTGTGGAGTAAATTTTTCAGACAGTCCTGGGAAGGCATTAGCTGGCGTGAGCCTTCCAAGCCTGTGGTTCCAGGGGACTACACAAAAGACAAACCAAGTGTCTCAGCCCCGCTGACGTCTCATATACTCTTAGACAATGCTATTGCTTCTTCATGTATCTTCTACGTGCTATCTAGAGCAATGTGTATTTGTAGATTTCATCTATGTTCTGCTTAGTGACATCACATTGCTAGTTTGAAATTATCTGAGGATAATAAACAAAGATGAGCAAATGCTAACAGCCAGGTGTCTTTCCCTGCCTGTGTCTCCATAAGAGTCTAGTAACCCCGCCCCCCAAAAAAAAACCCATCAGCAAGCTGCAGAGTTGGAATATAAATTCCTTTTGGATAATTTGTTACAAGTTGTAGCTACTGTGGCCATTAGAGAAGCCATTAGAGAACATGAAAAGAGAAAGTTGATATCATTCCTTGGACATTGGTCCTTGTGAAACTTTAATTGCCTTTTGTTTGAAGTCTAATTTAAAATCCTCTCCTAGATGGGTTAAACTGTTTGAGATTACATTGTTCTTGCAGTTGGAGAAGCTGCCCTGTGGCTTAATAATTTTGATAAACTTAATAAATGAAAATGACCACAGAAAGTCCTAAGTTGGAAGTATGTGTGAATCCAGATAGTTGTGATTCAAATTTCATTATCTTTGCTTTAGTCAATGGGAATATGAATGTAGTTAGTGTTGTTGTTGTATGACATAGAAGATGGCATTCGGGGCCATACACGTACTAGGCACATGTTTTACCTTTACAGCCTTACATTGGGAGGTAGTTGTTTGTGAAGTGCTGCGAGCAGAGGAAGGATCTAGGAAGGCCAGGAAAGGTCTTAGAGAAACAGCACGTGCAAGTCAGTAGATATGGGCCTGGAATCCTATGTGGTCTCTAGGGTTGAAGGGAGAGGCTGGTTTGGGTAGGAGTACTGGGAGTTCACAGATTGTGGTCAGACTAGCATCTGTGAGTAGTTTGTTAATTTCAGTCATTATATGGATGTTTTTTCTGTTCAACATACTGTGGGAAACTTTCCAGAATGCTAAACCAACTGAAGCACACCTGGAATTCATCTTCTTCTAGATTTCTCTCAAGCATCTGCTCAAGTGTGAAGATTTCCTAAGAAGGCTCCTGGACCATGGTCGCTAATCTAGTGAGTCTTGAGGAGAACATGGGATGGGGCATTTTAAACACATCTGCTTAGAGATTCCAAGGCAGCATCAGGAATCACACACTGGTAAGTGCTGTTTTACAGCTTCTCGGATATCCACATGAAAAGGAAAGACTCAATCAATGGTAATCATCTTCCCTGTTCCTCTTCACCTTACACCCAGTTTGAATGGATCCTGACAGTTGCTGTGAGAGGCTGCAAACTGTTAATTATTCTTCTTAGCTTACAGCTGAGAGAACTTTTTTTCTTTTTGGCCCTGTACAAGGATGACATGAAAATTCATGAAGTGTTTCATATATTTTATATTTTATTTTGTTATGTTTTAAAAGATGAATGAGTGGATGAATCAATGAGCAAATGAAAACCTAGCCACTAAGGTAAAGGTTAACAACCAAACGCTACTTATACCTGCTGGGAGAGGAAAAGTCAGTTTTCTCAAATAGAATAATACTGGATGTGTCAACCACTCCAGGAAAGGCCTCATGGAAAACTCATCTTCTACTAGGTCAGGTTAATTAAGCAGCACCAGGTCCTACCATTGGCCAACACCAGACCCAGACTTCTAGATACTTTGCTAATGTCCTTTATCTTGGGTGCAGACAGCCTCAGTGTGGCCAAGGTGTTGTAAGGATGTCACCACACAGTGGTCTGCTTCAGGACCAGCTTCAGAAACACAGTGCTTTCAACTCTTGAGTCCTTTTGGAATAATTCCTCTTTGCTAATAATTATTCATGAAGAAATAGATCATAAGCTACATTCACCTTGTAACCTTTCTACCCACAGGGAACTACATTATATGAGAGTGAATCCTTTGAAGTTAGAACACCTAGGGACAGTCATAGCCATCTCAGTTAATGTAAGTACACACTAAGGTTTGTTTAGGCACAGCCTTGGACATAACTAGGGGTACTTTTCATTAAGTGACATATGACTGTGCTCTGGAACACCATCGATGGTCTCATCTAGTCAGCATCATTGGATGATGGGTTCATATACACAGACTAGAGTTATCGAATCTTTAAGTACTTCTGTCTTTTTTTTTTTCCATTGCTTGGTGCCAGAATAAAACTGAGGATAAGAGAATGAACATGATTCCAGAAGTCGATGCTTTCATTTTATCTGCATCCAGCTAGCTGGATAACCTTGTGTAACTCTCTCTCTTCCTCATCTCTCTAAAGGAGAGAATGTTGGAGTTTTGTAAGGTCTGCTCCAAAGTCTATAACTCCAGTGATAGCATGTTCTTTGGTCTAAGACAAAATATTTGCATGTAGACTTACATACCCATGGGTTCTACCCTTACATTCATTTATTTGGGATCTGGGACAAGGGTAATGCATTTTGCCAATCAAATTCATTATATTTAAATATCTCAGCAATTTGGTTAGCTCAACATTTGGTCACATTTTTTTTTTGTTTGTTTGCATGGCTGTCTGTATCTTGGGATGCTTGCCCCACATACTGCATGTGTCCCTTGGTTAGAAAGCAATTTCCATTCATCTCACCCTGCTGCTTCCCTGTTGACTCTTTTTAGATCTGATACTTTATTTTATTGAAGAACTGAAACTAAAATTTCATTCTAACAAAAGAGGCAATCAAGCTAGAAAGCGTGTAATGTGCTGTAAACTTGAAGTAGCCATTCATGACTTGAACATTACATTCTGAAAGAGCCAGAACATTTGTGTGTGTGTGTGTGTGTGTGTGTGTGTGTGTGTGTGTGTGTGTTTTCTTTGGAAGAAAAGAAATAACCTTACATTGTTTAGAAATGAATTGTAGAAACAGATTTTTATCCAACTCATCTGACATTTTAAGTGAAACTCCACTGATGAATTCTGTGTTTCTTTGATAGACATCATAAACATTTTTCCTTTTTCAAAAAGCAATCTAGTGCGTGTGTATTTTTAGTCTAGATAAAGCTGTGTTAAACTTGATGTAAAATAGATGCTGCAAACATTTGTAGAGGAAAGAAAAAGGCTTTTATTTAAATATTTCCAAGAGCAGAAATAAAATGAGCAAAGGCAAATTGGAGTTAGAGGCAACTCATGAAAATTGGGGATGCTCTTCAGGGCCATGGCAGCGGCTTAAGCACTTCATTAGCCTCTGTGTCACATATGGAATGATATCTAGTAATTTTATGTCTGAACATAAGTGGATTGCAAAGGATATTTATTGAGTGAATAAATACATTCTGCTGCAAAACTATCTAGTGTACTCACTACGGATATTAGATTCAGATACAGACATTAATTAAATGCCATTTATATACTGAGTTGAGAGTATGACATAATAAACATAAGCTGTTTCACTTATTTATGGAATGCATTCAAGTGGCTCAAATGTCATGAACACTCTTACAGATTCTCTTCACTAATCCTATAACTGAGGAAGATAAGTCTATTTTATATCATCTATTTAATTCCCATCCTCCATTTGCATATTATCTGTGCATTTAGCAATTCCAAAAGTATATGTATGTGTTTGTGTGTGTATGGTGTGTACACTTTTGTTTAAAGTGATTGAAACCAAATATGTGTCAGATTTCAGAAGGCTTTGACTTTGGATTTTTAAAATGTACATAATGAGGCTCTTGGGGAAAGAGTCCCATATCTAAACATGGAATTGTTTTGTCATGTGTATACCTTGCAGGCAGAATGAAGGCAATTTCATGCCAGATTTTTAGTGTCCTCTCATTTTTACCACAGGCACTCACAGAAGTCAAGGATATAAATTTCCGCTTGTGGGATAGGGCTGCCCCTCAAAGTTTCAACTCTTGGCACATTTTGAATTTTAGATACTTAATCAAATTTTCTGTGAGTATATTTACATTTCTGTGTATTTATGAATGGTCTTTCTCCTCACAGGGCAGGTGAGCAATTTCTGTGCAGAATGCTTTACAGTAAAGAAAAAGGGTGGGCTTCAGAAAAAGCCCTGTTTTCACCACTGATGGATAGGAAGTCTTGGATTCTGTAGTTTAAAGAGACCATGCTATCTTCCTTCTCCTTTGCTGTGTTATATCTGTATCATCCTGGAGGGTTTAAGTGCAGAGTTTGGTTATCTAACCATGTCCATGACCTTATCTTTCTGTTCTCTTTATTCTTCTATCACTAATGTATCAAGAGCAGATTAAAGCCCCCTCCCCCAGCCTATTCTGTTCCACTGGTCCAAGTTGTGGCTGTATTATTATTATTTCCTCTGTTTTCTAATTCTATATATCACAAATTAGACTTCTGAAAGTCATAGGTGCGGTGTTTCAAAGGAGTTTTAACAAAAATCATTTGTAGGGAAGGGTCTTTCCTGAGATCCAGAGGGAGCACTGCGGTCTGCTGTGTTAAGTATGTCCACAACGCAAGTGTCATGACAGTCTTGACATTACCAAAAGCTGATAATATGCTTTATAGATGCCAGCTCATCCAATTCACTATGTGTTCGTGGATTTGGTAACAGTTTACTGAATCCTTTAAATGGGATGTTAAATAAACCAGAACTTTATGACATTACAGTTCATGATGTCCAGCTGTTAGCTACCTCAGCTCTTCATTGCTGAGGCTCCCCCACTTGAAATCCATTCACTAATCTAACTTTTCACCAACCATTTGTTCCCAAGTTACACACTTCAATCTCCTTATGACCTTCCCTGGATAGAATAATGTCCACAACAGTCTTATCTAAAGCCACTTCTTTCATTTCCAACTTCCTTCCCTGGAGAACTGTCCTAGGCACTGAGGATGAGTTTACAGGGGAGTCTACACTCACTAGAGAAGAAATGTGGGCCACAAACATAAGTTCATGGTCAGTGTCAAAAATTAAAACAAAGCCTGGCCAGACAGGGCACAAGAGACTTGGGAAAGCAGTTCCATTTCGGTAAAACCAAGAGCCAGCCAGGTCAGTCTAGAGAAGGAAGGACTCAGGTAGAGGAAAAAGCCTGTGCAAACTCCATGTGACAGCATGAGTCGTATTGGGCAACAGGGGTTGAGAAGGGGCCAGAGTAGCACAGTAGTGTTACTGTGTGGGAATTACTTAAGCACAGGGTGTTCTTTCAAGAACTTTGACTGTATCTGACTCTTCTGTTTCAGTTTCTACTCTTTCTTTCCAGCAATAATGGATAAGTAAAGACTATATGGTATGAAACATGTGTAATTAAGATCTGTTTTTTTCCATATCACTGTCTGTTCCATTAGAAAAAGTTAATCAAACCTCCCTTGGTCACTGCATAGGAGTATTATAGGACTTTCATGGTTGCTAATATCTGTGGATACACAAGTGCCTTATGTAAAATGGTACAGCATCTACAGAGGATACACCTTCTTACATACTTTATTCATCTAGGTGATTTACAATACCAAATTTAGTATGAGTGGATACTTGCTATTCTAAGTATTGCTTAGAGAATGATAAGGGAATAAAAGGCCTATATGTGCTCAGTAGAGACACAATTATCTTCCCATATTATTTTCAGTCTGCAGTATATTGCTTCATAAAACGCTAAATTTTTGGATATGGAAGGCCAGATGTTCTTTATCTGCTCAGCATTGTGCTCAGCACAGGTGCTCATATTTCTGAAGAAGAATGAATGGTAAAAGCAGTAGGTGACTACGTGATGGATATCTGGGCTCCCTGTACCCATGTGCACAAAAAACAGCTGATGCAAAACTGAACTAGAATGCTGGACAGGAAGCACCTGGCCCACTGCAAGGGGGCTTCTCCATCCACAGTAGGGTTGACTATGACCAGTGCTCCTCTCAGCAAGTGCTACTCAAAGTTTGTGTGAGGACAGGGAAGAGCCTCGGAGTTCAGAACTTAAAACTTAACTGTGAAGTGTCTTCAAAGCCCTGTTTTTCCATACTAAATACTCAACTCGATTTGATATTTCATTTCCAAATATTTTTGTACGTGTGCATTAATATAAATTTAATGTTTCTTTCTCATTGTCTTGACCTGGGTAGACAGGCCTGGCTTATCCTTTGACTTTTATGAATGTGTCAGCATTAAGGACAAGGTGTTAGTGCCTTCACAACATCATACTTCACTGCTCTGATGTACTTATTGAATCTAAATTTTGACAGTGGGTTATATAATGAAAGCTGAATGGATTTGATAAAATACCCTAATTTAAAGTGTTTTCCCCAATATCACTTCTTTCTGTTGACTATCTAACATCACTCTGAAGCAGACCTCTCCTATTCTCTGGTAAGCCATACCATGCACCTTGTTTGTTTGTGTGTTTGTTTGTTTTGTTGTTGTTTTGTTTTGTTTTTCTGCACATCCATACATACAAGAGTTTGGGCTGCAGACCCTGTGGAAGAAGAATATCACACCAGGATTAGGCTGCCTCAGTGGCACAGGACTCCTTTTGTTTAGGAAGGACTGATGGGTAGAAGAAGGAAAAACAGTTGCAGCAGGAAAGGTTTCATTGTCACTTGAGGTCATCAAGATATTCACATATGCGGATAAGTACATAGCACATGTGCTAGCACACAGCGTAGTTGTCAGTTTTTTTGATTTTCTTTGTTTGCATAAGTACCATGGATGCTTCTCTTTCTGTGAATAACAACATTGGGGGGGGTGGATGATGGGAAATACACTGAGTTTGTAGATTGCTTCTGGTAAAATAGTCATTTTCACAATATTCATTCTTCCAGTCTAAGAACATAAGGAGGCATTCCCTTTTGCTAGTGTCTTCCTCAATTTATTTCTTATTGGGTTTTGGGTTTTCACTGTAGAGGTTTTAACTTCATTGGCCAGGCTTATCCCAAGTCATTTTTTTGGTTAATGTTTCTATTTGAGGGAGGGACAGGAGGAGTCTGTTGTTGTCTTAGGATTTTATTACTGTGAAGAGACACTAAGACCAGGGCAATTCTTCTAAAGGCTACCTTTCAATTAGGGCTGGCTTACAGTTTCAAAGGCCCACATGGTGCTGGTAGAGCCAAGAGGTCTACAGGTTGATTGAAGGCAGCCAGGTGGGGAGTGTCTTCCACATGCAGCCAGGAGCTCTGATTTCACACTGGGAGTGGTTTCAGTATAACAAAAGTCAAAGCTCACCCCCACATTGATTCACTTCCTCCAACAAGGACACATCTCTTATTAGTGTCACTCCCTGTGGGACAAGCATCCAAATACATGAATCTATGGGAGCCAACCCTATTGAAACCACCACATTTGTGAATGGGATTTTTCTTCATTCTCAGTATGTTCATCTTTGATATCTAAGGAGGTTGCTGATTTTGCATGCTTATTTTACAGCCTGTTACTTTGCTTTCACGTTACATTTACTTTCAAGTATGTATTAGCTACAAAAGTCTGGTTGAGTCCTCGTGGTCTCTAATGTATTGAACCACAATTACTGGGACTTGGGCTTCCTTTTGTTCCATTTGTATCCATTTCATACCCCTCCAGTCTTATTGCTAGAGCTATGGTTTCAAGTATTATACTGAATATGGGGAAAGAGACTCTTGCTCCTGATTGTAGTGGAACTGTTTTGAAAGCATCCCCACTTAGTATAATGATGGCTGTAGATATGTCATAAAATATCTTTATATCTTTGCTGAGATCTATTCATTTTATCCCTAGTCTCTTTGTGTGTTTGTCATGAAGAGGTGCTGGATTTTGTCAAAAGATAAATCTGCCTTTATTGAGATCATGTAATCTCTACCCTTGAGCCCATTCGTGTGATGGATTGCATTTATTGATCTGCATATGTCTTAGTTTCTATCCTCATTGCAAAGATAAAATAACTTATAAAGAAAAGGTAAGAGAGGAAGGGTTCCTTTTAGCTCCCAGTTTGAACTACAGTCTGTCACGTCATGGAAGTCAAGGCAGTCTGAACTCTAAGGACCTGGTCACATTATATCTACTATCACAGAGGTTGGCTAACTGTACCCCAGTGCTGAGATTACAGATAGACACCAAAACAATGAACTCCAGTGATTAACTCACGCTTTTTATTTTATACCTTTCGTTATTTTACTTTAAGGGGTGGTCTTGCCCACAGTTAAGATGGGTCTTCCCATATCAATTAACATAGTCAAGATAATCTTCTATAGGCATTATCAGAAACTAAATAATCCCTCACAGATGTATGTGAAATCCTGTCTGCCAACGGATCCTGTCAACTTGACAGTTACTGCCTAAGATCACAGAATGTATTGAACTATCCTTGTGTCTCTGGAATGAAGCCAGTTGACTATGGTAAATAAGCTTTACCTTGAATTTTTTGGAGTGTTTTATTGAGTGTTTGTGCATCTATGTTCATGAGGGAGGTATAGTGTGTGTGTGTGTGTGTGTGTGTGTGTGTGTGTGTGTGTGTGTGTGTGTACGGACGACCCACATGCACACATGTGTATTTGAGTGTGCGTGTAGACCACAGGAGAGCCTTGACTGATATTTCTCAGGACGCACCCACTTTGCTTTTGGAAATTGGTCCTTTTACTAATTTAGCCTTTGTTGTCTTTCTCCTCATCCCCAGAGATGGGATTACAAATGCACACAAATATTCCTGGGTTTTTAACTTCAGGTTCCATGGATTGTATTCATGTTCTTGTGACCATAAGCTCTTAACTGAATGACCTATTTTCTCATCCCCTAATTTTCTTCAATGTGTCATGGGTTGTATATTTTATCTTTATTTAGTTTGGGCATCATGGTAATACTGGCTTCTTAGAAAGAGTTTGGAAGCATTCTTTCTTTTTATGTATCACAGAATAGCTTGAGATAGATTGGTATTACTCTTTCATGATTCTCTTAAAATTCAAGAGCAAATTCATCTGGGCTTGTATTGGACTTACAGATGACTATGAGCTAACATGGGTGCTGTGAATTGAACTGGAGCTCCTAAATAATAGTCATCATTTTAAACTGCTGAGTCATCTCTCCAACATCCCCCATGTAGTGTGTTGTATTGATTTAATAGGTATCTGTGCTAGTGTGATCCTTTGAAACAGTTTTCTTTCTATTGCTTTCTTTCTTTCTTTCTTTCTTTCTTTCTTTCTTCTTCTTCTTCTTCTTCTTCTTCTTCTTCTTCTTCTTCTTCTTCTTCTTCTTTTCTTCTTCTTCTTTTTTTGGTAAGATTTTAGTATCTTGTTTATCTTCGAAAAATAACTTTTGATACTTTGTGTTTTGTTGTTGTTGTTACTATTGTTATTGTTTTTCCTAGTCTATTAATCTTTGCCCTAAACTATACTTATTTCCACATACTGCTTTGAAATTTGACTAATTTTCTGAGATCTTAGCGTGTATCATTAATGTATTTATTTGAGACCTTTCTGTATTTTAATGCACACACTTGAGCAGTAAGCTCTCTCCTTGGGAAGTTCTTTTGTTATAATACATAGGTTCTGCTATGCTGTACTCATCTTTATATGAGTCTTGAATTGCTTTTTTTGTTGGTTTTTTTCAATGATCTGTTCTTCATTCAATAAATTCAATTAGACTCCTTGAGTTTGTGAATATTCTGTAGTTAATTTTGCTGTTGATTACTAGCATCCCATTGTGGTCAAATAATATACCATTTTCCTGTATTTATTAAGACTTGCTTTGTGTCATATGAACAATTGCAGAGAAATTCTGAAGGTGCCTGGCAAGAATGTGTGTACTGCACTGTTTGTGTATAATGTCCTGGGGATGTCTATTCGATTCATTTGATCACTGTGACCACTCAATTCACATATTTCTGTTTATTTTTAAATGAACTATCAATTTCTCAGCCTGAGGTGTTGAAGTCACTATTAACTTCTGTCACTTGTTATTTGTAATCTTTGGCATTTTGTCATTCCCCATTTGCTTCACTATTTTTCCACCATGGCTTCTTCCTTACTGTGTCATTTAGAGGGAATCTTTACAGCATCTTCTGTGATGGTCATTAAATCTTTAAGTCTATTCTTTCAGAATATAAGTCCTCCTTAGTTTTAAAATTTCTTTAAAAAAATCACGTGCCTGCCTTTATATGCTCTTGTAGATTTAAATATAAATTTTTGTTCTGTATAGTAAATATTTTTAACTATAAAATGTTCTTTTATTTTTTTCTTTCTGCTTATTACTTTAATCTGTACTTGAGTGGGTATCTTCCCCTATATTTGGGAAATTCTCTGCTATGATTTCCTTTTGAAATAGTTTTCTCTGCCTTTGGCATAAAGTCCCTCTTCTTCTCTGCCCATTATGCATAGGTATGTTCTTTCCATCATATTTCAGAGATCTCCAATGCTCTGTTAATATGTTTTACTAATTTTCATTTATCACTGACTAAATGCTCTAATTGAGTTTCTATTTTTAAGGCTTCACATTTAGAACCCCTTCTGTACTATCCCATGCAGACTTTGGGTTGCATTTTTAGTTGACACTATTGATGTTTTCATTTCCAGTATTTCTAATTTGCTTTTTTGTTGTTGTTGTTCATTATTTCCATCTCTTTATTAAATTCTATTTTCCTGTAAAGTATTGAATTGCTCATTTAATTCATATGCTTATTTGTGTTAGAATCCACTCTAGTGTTGATTTTTGTCCTGTTTGATTGCTTTGAATATTTTATAATCATTCTTTTGTGTCTTTTGTCTGAGGTTTCATTGTTTTCACTCAGAGATTAACTTGCTGCTATAGTTTATCCTGGTTTTTGTGATTTTTACATTGGAACTTACCTGTCTCTTACCCTGTGCTCATCATTTACTTAAGAAAATTACATTTATTTGGATGGAAGTGTATGGGTGTGAGAGGACAATTTGGTATCTTTTTCCATCCTATTGGTCCCAGGCTTCAAATCAGGTTAGCATCCTTGGTGCCAATCACCTTTAACCACTGAGACACCGTGCTATCCCCTCTTCGCTATCATAATCAGTAGATTACACAGTTTGTCTCTTCTTCACTGATAGTATTGTCTCACTAAAGTTTTGAGTAAACCTGAAACCTTGTGTAAAATACACATTTTATGTTTTGTGTTACTCTCTTAGCAATAACTGCTACCTAAAGTATGTTGGAAATAGATTCATGAATGTAATTGCAATTAATGATACCTCTGTCTCATTTTTATGAATTTTATGATTGTTTTTATTATTTAAAATTATTGATTACTATACATATAAGAAAAAGGATTCCACTAAAGCAGTTTACGTACTCATATTTAATGACAGCAGTATTTTTCTTCTTCAGATACTTAAATGTTTCTGTATGGTGCACACACACCCCTTCTCTCTTATCTATTAAAATTTCTTTGCTTCCCTCATAGGTGTTTAGTCTATGGAGTTCTATGAAGTATTTTCCATGGTTACATAAATGGCCATTCTGTGTGTTTGCTTTTCTAGCCTCTGATGCCCTCTAAGATCATATTTGATATTTGCTCATGGAGATGGCACTAAGACATTTAACTTTTCTTCTATTTTTACTTTTTCTTTACATCTTTAAAAATAAACTCTCTTTCAGAGAGAGAAACAAATTTCACACAGAGCTTCTAAAATCTCCTGCAAGTTTCCTGAAGCCCTCTTTATTTGGTTCTTGTAAGAAACCTAATTTTCTGTTCTAGAGAGATTTGGGGCTTTGACTCTGTACAATCCTTCCTATTCCTGTTTTTGCTACAAAGTCAGTTCTCCAAGGGCAGAACACCATGTAGCATGTATTCACCCTTACCTTCAGTTTAATAAATATTTACTGAATTATAGCAGAATGAACTATAATAAGCTGACTAGTGCCCCAAATCCATTTGAAGATACAAATCAGTTCTTCTAGGGCAATTCTACATTTATGACTGAAGCAGGAAACACAGGTCTTTATGTAGGGAAGATTTATTTAGTGCTTATAAACTATAGTCAGGTATTAATGTTTGTCTAACCAAGGATGCCTCAATGTAGGGTCATGGAAGGAGATGCCTAGCTCAAGTGAACTCAAGGAACCCAAAGGAAAACAGTAGAACCCAAAAATTTTATACCACTCTTTCCACTTGTACAAATATGAAATCTAAATTTTAAAAAAAAGCAACTGGGATCTTGGTGTGGGTTAGATTCTGTGCTGAGTGTGTTAGGCACTTCATTCACTCACTGCATAAGGCAATGCTGAGTAAGCATAGCTGTGGGCGCAGGTTTGGTGTAGAAACTAAGAGTCTACTATCGTGTTAGAAAGTAACACTTTTCTTTTTATTTTTCTTCCATCATTTATTAGAATTTCTTCATTTACATTTCAAGTGTTATCCAGAAAGTTCCCTATACCCTCCCCCCTCCCGGCCCTGCTCCCCTACCCACCCACTCCCACATCTTGGCCCTGGCATTCCCCTGTACTGGGGCATATAAAGTCTGCATGACCAAGGGGCCTCTCTTCCCAATGATGGCCAACTAGGCCATCCTCTTCTATATATGCAGCTAGAGACATGAGCTCAGGTGGTACTAGTTAGTTCATGTTATTCTTCCACCTATAGGGTTGAAGACCCCTTCAGATCCTTGGGTACTTTCTCTAGCTCCTTCCTTGGGAACCCTGTGTTCCATCTAATAGCTGACTGTGAGTTTCCACATCCCACAATCAGCCACCAATCATAGACACTATAGCATATGCCAGCAAGATAGTGCTGAAAGGGCCCGGATATAGCTGTCTCGTGGGAGACTATACCAATGCCTAGAAAGTAACACTTTTCTTAACACAGAGACTTTCAGTCAACCCTAGTTTGCCTTTGCTCTGTTTTTGATTTTGTGTGTATATGTGTTTGTTTGTTTGTTTGTTTGTTTGTTTGGAGATGGGGTATAATGAAGTCCAGTTTGACCTTGAACACACCTAGTATCTGGGAAAGTATGACCTTGAACTTCTCATTCTCATGTTAACTCCTGCCAAGTACTGGAATTACAAGTGTGAGCCATCACATTTGATTTTATGTAGTGCTAACTAAAACCAAGGTTTTACACACACCAAGCAATCATTTTACCAGTGAAGCATATCCCTACCCTAGTCCCTTTCTTTGCTCTTCTTAGATGCCATTGTCATATGTTCTGTTCCACCCAAAGCCTAGGTCATGGATGTTGGCTCGGACTTTATAGTCTTATCATCAGATGCCTGTGGTTATACTCTGGATACCCCTTGGGTTAGGATGGGGAGCCATCTACACTGTGAAGTCAAAACTTAAGGGTTCTTTGGAAAGTTGGTCGGGTGGTGTTTTGCTGGGTCTAACATGTGAATGAGTGATTTCCTGAAATGTACACACTAAGGCAGACCTGTGAAGGAATGTTGCACTGAAGCAGAAACCAGAGAAAGGATGTTCTCCTAAAGCAAACACACAAAAGTACACATGATGAAGGATTCTTCACCAATGACACACATGTATTTGTCTGCCTTACACTGCATAGTTGAGCTGCATTTGTCAGGACTCCATAGAGAGAAACTCACCAAAAACAATCTTCTGGTGGTGTGCTGTAGTTTCTTGCCTCTTTCTCAGACTCAGGCTGATTGCCAGAGACAGCTGAGACAGATGCACATGCTGAGGCAAGACATGTGGAGGACATGTGATGTTTGGAGAATATAAATAGGACTCTACAGACAGTGACAGAGGCTGAGCTCAGCTTGCTTATAGAGCTAGCTGTGTGATGATTGTGGATCTTGCATCTTCATTGATATTCGATTCCCTGAGGGAGGCACAGAGGAGAACTTCTCCTGGCTTTCCTCCTGGTCCCTCCTGTTGAATAGAGCCCAGGCTGAGGCCTGGCTATCTCTACTAGGTAGTGCCACTGCGGCTGACTCCTGTTTGCTATCCCGATTCTGCCAAAGTGGATTAGTGTTGTATCTGTGAAGTGTTTGCAAGTGGATAGAGCTGCCTCTACTAACCTGTGAACTAAACTGCCTATTTCCAGACAACACATTCGGGAGATGCTCCAAAAAACCTTTCTAACTAGGTCCACTTTCCCCGTATTTTTTATTTTCTACTACTGTTGGGTGGTGGACTAAAAGGGAGGTTAAAGCATTTAAGAACTATCATTAAAAGTTAACTTTATAACAATTAAAGTTACAGCATTGTCTTTTGAAAGAAAACAGGCAGCCTATGCTTGTTCGGAACGCTCTTTTAAGAGCCAACTTTGGCTATATCTATGGTACATTCAAGCCCAATTCTATTTTAAGAGTCCATGTAAATCTTTCAAGTCTGCAACTTCATATCTTCTGAGTTAAACAGTGGTGCCAATCCCTGACTATTAATGATACACTTTTATGCTAAGGCTCCATCAAGCAGGTGACTCAGACAGATACCAACACCCACAGTCAAACACTGGCTGGAGCTTGACCCTATGGAAGAATAGGAGAAAGGGGTGTAGGCCTTGACAGAGATAGGAACTCTACAGAAGACCAACAGAGTCAACTAACCTGGACCCTTGAGGCTCTCTCAGACTGAACCACCAACCAGAGAGCTTACATAGGCTGGACTTAGGCCTCCTAACACATATCTATTAGATGTGCAGCATGGTCTTAATGTGGGTCCCAAACAACTCTAGCAGGGGCTATCCCAAAAGTTATTTCCTATACATGGAATAAATATGTTCTTCTAGTTGGCCTGCCTTGTCTGGCCTCAGTGGGAGTGGATGTGCCTAGCCTGGAAGACTTGATGTGCCAGGGTATGAGGATACCCAGGGGGTCTCACCCCCTCAGAGGAGAAGGGGAAGGGTAAGAGGAAGGATTGTGAGAGAGGGTGACTGGGAGGGGACAGTGAGTGGGACGTAAAGTAATAAGTAAAATAAATAAATAAATAAGTAAATAATAAATAATCAGTGCTGAATCAAATTGACAGCTTCTACTACAAGCTTTGGCACATTATTGGTACAAACTGTAAATATTTGAATGCTAATGACTATAAAACAAAGAGACATTGTGCCCAAAGCCTGAAAGCTGTTTTGGAAAGAGAAAAGAATACCACACTAGGCAGCTTGTATTGTTTTCATACAGTACAACCAATGATAGTCTTTTGAAATCATTTTTTCTTCCCCTGCTCCTGCCCCAATGAAAGCTGCCTGAGAGACTCACGTATGCAAATCTCCCTTTAAAACCATTTCCTATCTGCCTGACTCCTCAGCAAAGAACACTGTAGTGTAGACAATAACTGACCTAGAAATATATGTATGCTACTATCTTGTAAGAGCATCCCACCCTTAGTCAACCCAAACCTTTACTATCCTTGTGCTCTGTGTTTTCTGCACACAAACCTAGGTGTCCCAAGTCTTGAGACAATCATCCTTCTTCCACCCTGATCATAAGTGTCCATCTCCAGGCCTTCTCTTTACTGAAGTACTCAAGGTTTACTTTAGTGCACTAGGCATGCAAAAGGCCTGTCTAACACCTCACCATATGCATTCCTGGAGCCAACCCAGACCCTCCTTGAAGGTTGAGAAGCATATACCATCAGAGCCATCCTATTAAACAGCTAGGAACATAGGCTTTTCTGCATTTGCTATATCTTACTAGTTCCAATCATTTATTTGAGAAATACAGGTTAAGAGTGTTCCATAGGCCATCCCACTTTCCCTGAGTGTTTAAGACTAGCCAGGTGTGGTGGCGCACACCTTTAACCCCAGCACTTGGGAGGCAGAGGCAGGCGAATTTCTGAGTTTAAGGCCAGCCTGGTCTACAGAGTGAGTTCCAGGACAGCCAGGGCTACACAGAGATACCCTATCTCAAACAAAACAAAACAAAACAAAACAAAACAACAAAACAAACAAACAAACAACAACAACAAAAAAAGACTGAGTAGGATGTTGCTGCCACCTATAGGAAGCTTGCAGTCATCTCCACTGTAGTTTGTCTGAGTATCTTATCATTAATTGCTTTGGCACCCCTTATGAAACTTTACACCTTTGCCAAATGAGATCCTTTGAGTATGTCATCCCTTCCTCACATCTGTCCTCACTCATAACCCCACCCTGTCACAGAGAAGAGGCCTCTCTAACAAGAGTGACTGTTCTTTCAAAGACAAAGATTTGAAGTACTCCTTAAAAGGGGGCTAGTGTCCTATGACTGCAATACTCCCTGACCCAGCTGGCTTTTCCCTTCTCTTTTTCTGAATATGGCTTTAGAATGGGCTGGGACTCTTCGCCTTCTGTCTTTAGTGGTCTAAGCATGTTCTTACCTTTACAAAAGTGAAGTAAGGAAAGGGGCCATTTGTAAAGGGGCCTGTGAGGTTGGGCAGCAATAAATGCATTCTCACTGGAGCACTTTATATTCCTTCTCTGTGTGTGGAGTGCCTTCTCAGGTATAACAAGAGCAAATTTTAAGGACAAAGGTCATGGAGACCATTTAGATATGGATGTTCCTCTGTAGCTCACAAGATAAATCTTAGATTTGAATTCGGTCCAGACAACATTTTGGTGCACATAAAAATCTGAGTGTTTCTGAGGCTCTCAGAAAACCTGGTCATTAAGGTTACACCAAACATATTAAAAGTATATTAACAACCACTACAATCAACACCAAACCTGAATCAAAACAAAACAAAAACAAAAACAAAACCTGGTGATAAAACTTGTCAATCTTAGGGCTCAGGAGTGAATCCATTACAGAAGCAAAGACTTTAACTATAATTAAACTCTTTGTCCTTAAACAAAACAGGAACTTAGCTGGCTTAACATCATGCCACAGTTTACTGTTTGCAAAATTGTTTACATTACATAATTTCATCTAACAACATGTTATAAACTGTGACTTTGGGAAAATATGATCTCTTTTAGAATACTCTGAAGAATTTAAACATTCTTCTGTCTAATTATGATTTTCCTGAAGACAACTGAACTCTTTTTATTTTCTCTGTTTGGAAGAGGAAATCCATATCTTAGTTAAGGAAACCCACCAAGCTTTCTAGATGAGCAAAGGAATCAGAATAAGTTCTAGGGGTTATGGATATATTCTCTACATAAAAATAGAAATTCCTTGCAAGTTTGTCCGGACAATAAACAGAAGGGGGAAAGGGTGTGGGAATAGGACAGAGGTAGTGCCAGTAACAGAGAGAGACCCCTAGGCATCAAAATCTTCCTGCTGCTAGGTAATAACTGAGCATAGCTGTGGAGGGCAGAGTAAGTTGTACTGGACTAGTATGCAGATAATCTTGCCATAGCTGAACGTGGCAGTCATTTAACCCTCATTGACAATATACACATGAAGTTCTGATTAGGGAATACTTTCCACTGGCATCTAGGGACAGATGCTTTGCCTATGGACCTCTCCTCCACCTCTGATGCCATTTAGATCATATCAGCTAATGATGGCTTATAGCAGTGAGTGCAACAGATGATTCTGTTTAAGTGGTGTCATTATAACAGCTCAGATGTGCTATCATGGGGAAGGGATGCTCTCTGTTGCATAACAAGAGCTTCCCTTCCACATGAAGGAGGACACATGCTTTAACTTTAATGCCCCTCACCTTTATGACCTAGATCTGTTACAAAATGTGTCTGATAGAGACCAGGAATAAACAGAGGGAATTATGTGTGTTTTGCTAGCAGAGGATCTGCCAGTGTCTTTGAGAAGTAATCATTTTGGAGGATGGTCTCTTAGCAGCAGAAGGCTTGCAGCCATCAGAGTTGCTCTGCAGACTTGAATTATTAAAAGTTGAAGCCTGATCGTGAGTAGAGGCAGCAGACCTCCTCTGCATAATTACTTACTGTGCCAGGAGGTATGTGAATCTTACCCGATACAGAACTCCTGTTCTTTGCCTTGAGATTTTTACTTCTTTTGTGAGCTCTGAGAATCATGGGAATTCTTCTGTTTTCTCAAGTCTAGCACATCAAGAAGGAAAGAACAAATGGGGACAGGGCCTTGGGTACTCAGCGGGACCTTCTTTTCCGAGTGTCCCCATATATCTTCTCATTATTTTACCTCCCTACTGTGCCAGCCGTTATTTCCCTTGACAGAAAAGCCTTCCCTTCTCATTTTCAAGGGACTAGAAATTTTCATGTAATGAAGCCCAGCTCTGATCTTGGGAATCATTCTGTGTAATTCAGCAGGTTCACCTTCAGACTTCTTTCGCCTCAGCTTCCAGTAGCCACTAAATTATAAGGCAACATGAATTCATGTAGCATGCGGAGCATGGCTTCTGGGGCCAGAGGTATCCATCCGGCTTATTCCCAACAGCTCAAAGCTGTTTTTTCTATTTTACTATACCCCTGATTCTCACACCCCACCTACCCCACTTTTATCTGTAGGTTATAAAAAGATTCTCACAGGCTAATTCTGAAATGAGCTTATCTTTCTCCTGTTACGCACTCAAAGCTCAGAGCAGTGAAACCATTCCATTTACAAACAGGAAGGCAGGCTTTCAAATCCATCCTTTGGGCAGTAGTTCACCCTAAAGGACTCCTTTAGTCTTTGTCATAGTATCCTTTCTGAAACTCTGTTTCAAATATTCAGATTCCCTGTGATAGGACTTCGCTCATTATCACAAGCTCCCCCAAAGCTTTAGGTTAGAGACTTCTGAAAGGCTAACAATGTGAAATCTCTGGCTTAGAACTCAATATTATCTTCCCACAAGGAAAGGAGAGGTGTGGATTGAGTTTACTCTCAAGGCTGGTAATTCATGAAATAATACTCATATAACACAACCTCAGTAAAATGCTGGCAGTGAAGCTCAATATAGCTATATGACTACTGAGGTTTTTGTATACCAGAAATGATATCCCTTCACTCATCACCTCATGGGTCTTGTGTATATAAAACCAAAATAATTACATATACCATCTTTGCTTGGTTTTGTTGGTCATTATAGCAGAGTATCAAACCTAATGGATATTGTGGGACCTTTCTGCTTGGTAGCTGAACCATCAGAAACATGGCCTGGTGACCCCACCTAAGGCTGGCATTTGAAGTGAGGGACGTCTTATGAATGTGACCCTCACTTGCACCACCTATGGGTAGTAAGTGATAGGATGAAATTGCAACGTCCACAGTTTTAGTGGAAATAGAATAATTGTTACAGAGGGTAATGTTATGATTTCCAGTTGATTCTCAAAATACTAGAGAGGACTCTGAGACTTTTTGGTTGGACATTGTAACTCAAAGCAGTGATGGACTGTGTCCTTAATGGACAGGTTAGTTGAGTAACATAGAAAATGACCCTCGAATCATGGTCCCAGGTTGCATTGTAGAAAGGTGTCCATTATTGCTTTCCAGTGAGATGTGTGGGAACATAAAAGAGTCAGCAATGAGAAGTTTTGACAGTAACTGGGATGGCTATGACATTCTGGTACAGAGGGAAACACAAAAAAGCACAGCAGTGAGTGGCAATTGGGGTAACAATGATTCTTTACCACAGACAGATAAGCTAAATGTAGAAAATACAACTTTCCTTAAGCAGATATGATCAGGTATGAGCAGATGCTTTCCAAGTTTAGTGAGCCCCAGGGTCATAGTGGGTTTGAACATGATATTGCTTTGCTAGACATGTTTGTGAGCATATTGGTTTATCTTGGTGGACCTGTTTCTTCATTTGGAAATGGATGTAATAGTGTTTTATGTCTTATTCAGAGATAAAAAGATCAAGAGATAACTCAGGACAAATGCTAAGTGCAGGGCTGGGAGCACAGCAAGATAACTGCTGGTATTTCCTCTTGGTTTACTTTGTGGCTCTAGTTCAGTCTTGCTTGCAGAAGGGTAGGGCAATTCTTGAGGGCAATGAAGTCAGTAAGGACCCTGAAGTATTTACCTGTAGCCACAGTCACCCAACATTGCTTTATTCAGTACTAACAGTGGGGGACTTCTGATATATTCTAGGTAGATCATGAAGAACTTAGACATGCCTACCATTGATGCCTATAAAATGTATGAGCTGAGACTTTGATGGACTGCTAGCAGATATGAGCAGCAAACTACTTAATTCTCCAACTTTGCCTCACCTAAATAGAATTCTGTTAGATGCCAAGGGAGGGAACAGCAATAGATCCTCACAAGAGTGCTTAGGCTAGAAATGGCAGACATGTCCAGAGTCTCTTGGGAAACATTTATTTCTCTCAAGATTTTGCTTAGATGGTGTGACCCTTTGTCTTTCAGAAGAGTGAAAGAAGGGGAGAAGAGAATTCTGTTTTTCTAATCCCGCCCTTCAGTCGACTTTTGATTAAATGCTGCCCCAGCAGTGTCTGAACAGATTTCTTATGTTAACCAGGCTCCTGTCTTTTTCAGGTTTTGTCCACCTTGTAGCGCTTTAGAACCCCAAGGTGAAGTGCTGGCCCCAAAGATCTGCAATGAAACCACACTTGAAGCAATGGCGACAACGAATGCTCTTTGGAATATTTGTTTGGGGGCTCCTCTTTTTGGCAATTTTCATCTACTTTACCAACAGCAATCCTGCTGCACCCATGCCCAGCTCCCTTTCCTTCCTGGAGAGCCGTGGACTCCTGCCTGTACAGGGCAAACAGAGGGTCATCATGGGCGCCTTGCAGGAACCCTCTTTGCCCAGAAGTTTGGATGCAAGCAAAGTGCTGCTGGACAGCCACCCTGAGAACCCTTTCCACAGCTGGCCTGGGGACCCAGAGAAATGGGATCAGGCCCCAAATGGCTTTGACAATGAGGATGAGTTTTTTACATCCCAGGTTGGGAGGAAATCACAAAGCGCTTTCTATCCCGAGGAAGACAGCTATTTTTTTGTTGCGGGTCAGCCTGAGTTGTACCACCACAGGCAGGGGGCACTGGAGCTGCCATCTCCAGGGGAGACATCATGGCGATCAGGACCTGCCCAGCCCAAGCAGGAGAAGCTGCTCCACCCAAGGCGAGGCAGCTTGCCTGAGGAAGCCTATGACAGTGACATGCTGTCGGCCTCCATGTCCAGAGCCTTCCTGTATCGGCTCTGGAAGGGGACCGTGTCCTCCAAGATGTTGAACCCGCGCCTGCAGAAGGCCATGCGCTACTACATGTCCTTCAACAAGCATGGCGTGCGCTTCCGCAGGCGGGGGCGGCGCGAGGCTGCTCGTACAGGGCCAGAGCTGCTGTGCGAGATGCGCAGGCGTGTGCGTGTGCGCACATTGGACGGCAGAGAGGCGCCCTTCTCCGGGCTGGGCTGGCGGCCTCTGGTACCAGGGGTACCTCTGAGCCAGTTGCACCCACGCGGTCTGAGCAGCTGTGCCGTTGTCATGTCTGCCGGTGCCATCCTGAACTCCTCCTTGGGGGAGGAAATCGGTGGGTCCCGTGGGGCAGTGTTTTCTGAGCTCTCTGAACTTCTAGTTCCAGTCTGGGGCTGTGCCCTAGATGCTAGACAAGCTTCATCCATCTTAGGAACCATAGTCATCGTGAGCAGAATCAACCAGGGTCAGGGGCAACAAAACAATATGGGGGAGGAAGCTAAGGTTAAATATGCCGGAGGTTGCTTTTAGTGGGTGCCACTCATAAAGAGAACGATAATGATGGTACTGAACTCCCAAGGGCTAAACTCAAGTTTAAGGGTGCTGAGGAGAGCTTGGCTGTTACTGAAAACCATTCCTAGGAAAGGCTTAGCCTAACCTTTGTTTGGGTCACAGCCCATGTGTACAGTGGGGAACTTCTTCAGGATGGTGAACAACATGACCTACTGAGACAGCTATCTACTCAACCGTACTGTCCTCAAAACCTCTTGTGTTTGGTTTCCTACTTCCTCTACTTCCTCCATCACCCAATAGTATACGGAGAGGGAGGGAGAGATTTAAAGGACTTGGCTGAGCTTGCAAGTCTGAAATGTGTAGGATATACTAACAGTTGGGGAATGTCAGACAATTTTAATGATGCGTTCTTTTTAAAAAAATCCTTTAAAGATTTATTATTATTTTATGTGTTTGGGCATCTCATCTGCATACCTGTAAGCGTGCAATGGGTTGTGTCTACTCCTGGAGTCAGTGGGGACTAAAAGAGGACACCAGATATCCTGGACTTGGGTTTGGTTTAGGTTGTGAGCAGTCCTGTGAGTTCTGGGAACCAAGCCCTGGTCCTCTGCTCTTTTCTTCAGCCCCTCTATGGTACATTTTGGAGGCGGAGCCCCTTGCTATACCTCTGTGTATATTCTTAGAGCCTTCAATAGGTTGAATGAGGTCCAGTACAATATGGAGAGTAATCTGTTTTCCAGAGTGGGTGGGGAGATCCTGTCACAGTGACAACCAGGTCTCCTCATAGCATACATAGACTGACAGACATACAGTGTCAACCTGGTTGAAGGGCATGGACTAGGGTTGAAGTCCATTTCCCACAGTGGAGTTTATATCCTGCTACAGATGGGTTGACCTGGGCTCACCAACCAAATTCTAGTTCTTGGTGGACAGTATTCATTTTCTCACCCTTCTTTACCAGAGAAGATTATCTACTGTTCTGTCCTGTCCTTCCTCTAGCATTTCTCTTTCTGGTAGTTTTAGACACCTTGTTCTAGGAACCTTCTGATCAAGGTTGATTTCATTGCTGTGTCCGTAAGCAGGCAGTTTGGGCCCTTAAAAAAATTACTCATTTATTTCACAAGCCTGTATTTATCCCCTAACCGGTTCTTTGCTGAGCACAGGCTACAAATGTGGCTGAAACGTAGCCTCAGCTTCAAGCCGGGCTGCAAAAGATCAGTTACTACAATCTCCCTGCAGATGGGAGTAGATCCTAAGTAACTAGTCTGAAAGTGACATTCAGAGGACATTGCTCCTACATTATAGGTGAATAATTTACTGTTTCTTGTATTCTTCTAAGCAGATCCTTTAGTTCTGTGTCCTTGAAGAATGATGGTGTCCTGCAGACAACCCAGACCTCATCCTCAGCTCCTCTGTTTCTGGGAATGATATTATATGGGATTTTTTTTTTTAATGTTAAAAGCCCAAGGCAATAAAAACAAATCTGGACTTGTAGCATGAGGTCCCTATGTCACCGTGCTGACATTACATCAAGCTCATAATAACACTATCCATGTGTCACATAAGCTTGTAGCAAAACCCAGAGCAGAACAGCCTGCAATTTATTAAGAAAGAGCAGTGGTTTAGAAGTCCCCAGGGTGAAATAACACCACAGCTCTTTCTCATTTCTGAGGACCAATATTAAAATTAAGAAGAGGAATTTAAGTATCGTGCTTTGAAGCAGGCAGTAACTTTCTTCTGGTTTTGTTTAGCTTTAAACACCTCCACATCGTAAATATACAATACTCGAATGGTTCTTGCATACAAAAGAGAATTCTCCTGTCCTTTATTCCTTCATAAACTAGAGCTTTTTAAACTCTATTCAAAATTTGGAAGAGGATGTGAAAGTCACCAAGAGCCATGTTTCTGGGGAACATGAAAGGCCACATGTGTTTGTTAATTTCTAGTGTCCAAATTTAATTTCAATGGTGTGGTTTCATGATTAGAATTGTAATGTCCCAAATGAAGAACAGGCTTATGAATTTGGTTGTTTATTTGCTACCTTGGTTGGTTGGTTCTGTCTTATTTTGTATAGGTTCAGGTTTTATAACTAGAATTTTTAAGTTATAGAACTATAGCATTGCTAAGTTTGTTTAAGCAAAAAGCTGTTCATCTCTGATAAGCTGGTGTGGCAGGATCATTACTGGAGGTCAAGGGCTGGCCTCCTTCCTGCTTACTTGAAGTTGCCATTGCAAACCTACATGGTCTTTAATAGCTTTCAGAAAACAACAGCATCAACTATAATAAACAACAACAATAGCAACAACAACAACAAAACCCTTGCAGTGTTGGGCATATGTGACCTAACCTCAAACTGCCACCTTCTGGATTGGCTAAGCGAAGATCAGAGGGGCTGCCAAAAAAATCACATGGTGAAAACTTTAAAGCAGTCCAAGGCATCCTATATCATAGCCCACCCTCAGTCTGCCAGGAAGGCTCTTTAACTAAGGTCACCTACTTCTTTGTTTTTCCAGAAGGAGGCCAGCCTTTCAGCTTCCCTGGGTGTTTGTTTTGTGGCCATCGAGTCCTTTTCTGGCTGCCCCATTCTGTTAGACCAAAGCCTATGGAACTAATGTTTGGGATTTGAAAAATATAGTGATTGTAAATGCCTTTAACTTTGCATGCATATATATCCTTGTCTGTTTTGGAAACATGGAACATTCTTTCCTGGAGTTATAAGACAATTTTTTTTTGTCATTCCTACAACAAATGGCTGTGGAAGCCCACCACAGAAAATAACAGTGTTCTGAGAGGAGACATCACAGTCCTGATGTGAAAGACTGGGGCTTGTGTTACTGGATAACTGAATATTGTCATGTTGGTGGAAAATGGGAGGTAGCAGGAAGCATAGAGGGGAAGAACCCAAAGTAATTTCTGAAGCAAGTCTTGGATTTGGCAAGTTCTGTATCTTTACATTTAGAAAGCCAAGAAAGTAATTCATATAGTCACTCAACAAACCAGATAATTGCTGACCACAGCTTTATCAACCCCTGTGCTAAACACCAAGGTGAATAAGTGACAGGCAAAAACTTCAAATTCTATACTATTTAATGTGGAGAATCCAGACCATGATCAGACAATTCCAGTGTCCTGTGAATTGGAGAAATGCAGGGAGATATGTAGACAAACAGGATAGAAATGACAACAGAACCCTAATCTCACAGTGGTTACTTATTGGTAAACAGAGAGGTCAACATAGACTGCTCTGCAGTAGCTGGTCCAAGCCAAGGCACAGAGTATAATATTAGCACAACTTTAGTGAGTACAGGGGCCAGGAGGAGGAGGAGGAGGAAAAGGAGGAAGAGGAGGAGGAGGAGGAGATGGCAGCAGCTGCAGGAAAGAAGTTGGCTAGGAAGGGAAGAGGCAGTGCATAGATCGCCCTGTGCTTTCAAAACCAGACCTCCATTACTGATTGTAGTAGCAGTGCCAGCTGAGATGGTTGGCTGTGGACGAAGCCCCGATTTTAGTGTGGTTTAGCTGTTGTAAAATCAGCATCACCAAGGACATGTGCATCTAATGTCCCATGGGCAGAGTGTGGATTCTGCAAGTGGGTCTCCAGGAACTGACAGCAATGATGTCTGAGGCAAGGGAACATAAGGGTGGAAGTTTGGTTTTAGAGACATCGCATGTGAGCCTGGGTTTGGGGGCATGAGAGAAGTCAAGAGGCATGGGTAAGCCAGAGAGGAGAGGGAGAATGCAGTGGGGATCGATAGAGATTATTCATAGTTTTGTCCTATCCCTGAAGACCATTGGCCAGTGTCTGAAAATTGCATTCTGTGACTGTTTCATTTTTTATTTTCTATTCAGCACAAGTCAGGAGGAGAAAGAGCTAGATGGAGACTTGGTGCTGGGACTTCTGGCATCTTTGGCTGTTCCTTGATGGGTTCTATTGTAAAGTCAGCATAGCTCTACTCTGACCCAGAAATGCCTTCTCTAGAGGTGTAGCTTGAAGTCATTCGCCTTGTGCTTACTGTCCGATCGCCTCTTTTTTCTCTAAGTATGAATGAATGGCTTAACTTCTGAAGATACATTACTAAGCAGTCAAGTGTATATTTACCAAGTGCTTATGGCTGGGACAGATGATGTCAGCTTGTTAACCTTTGGATCTGTTTATTGACTGCCTTCAATATCAGCAGACTCTACCACTGCTTCCTTTGCACAAGTGACCTTGTGACTCTTGAGACCAGCATTCCTTCCAAGGCATTCACTGTCTTCTGCCTTGTAACATTGTAAGATACTAAACACTGGTCCATCTATGGCACATGTGGGTCACAGTTCCTTTGAAGGTGAATGACCCTTTCACAGAGTCACCTAAATACCATCAGAAAACATAGACATGATTCATAACAGAGGCAAATTTACAGTTATGAAGTAGCAATGAAAATAATTTTAGGGTTGGGGTTCACCATAATGTGCGGAACTATATTAAAGGTTTGCAGCATTCGGAAGTTTGAGAACCACTCTCCTGGGGCAATAGGCATTTAAATGCCTAGAGATTTATGAGGGTCACTTTATTCATTGAAATTATACCCAATTTACTTGAAATCTATCCATTGCTTAGGACACTGGGTGTGTTCATCAGACCATGACACAGAAACTGTGTCACAGTGGTGGGCAGTATGGCTTTGGGCAACATGGCAACCCAGGAGACATGGTTGGGAAGTTGGTATCACACTTATTGCCTAGCCTTGTGCCCAAATCCTGAGCCTCTAGTAAGACCCTCAACTGCTTGGGGTCGCCCTCATCTCTCTTGATTTCTTTTTTGGTTTGTCTCTATCACTTCGAATCTGTGACTCATTTATGGTTTCTAGGGCCCATGCTCTACTAGGTAAATATCAATTTTTATATCTCAATTTTTTTTCCTTTTCAATTTTGACATATGTACCGGGAAAACAAAAGCAGTGAAGGATAAAACGGATGACTTCTGAGCACATATCTGGAGAGTGGTGTCCATAACACTGATCACCATTGTTTCTTTACCACTAACCACTAAAAAGAACGAGTGCCTTGTTTGCTCTAAATAGCTTTGGTGCAGCAGTCAAAGTGAGTAGTTTCAGGAAGTCTTGGCCTTTTCTGTGCAGGTGTTTTTCAGATCCTGTGTGACGAAGAAAGATATGGGAAAAGGAATGCATGAGAAAACCCTATGGGATGGAGCTGGAGGATGGATTAGCCAATCATGCCATGAAATACAGTTTTTATTTGAAAAATAAGATGACTGACAGACAGACTTCAGTTATTTTGAGCTGGACACTTGACAGCTTCTTTCTCAGAGAAGGAGTTAAATGAAACTGTCACTCTTAGAAAGATAACTGACAGTAATTGTTGCAACGATAAAATGAAGCTTATAACTAGGAACTTGGAAGCTTCCCACACTTGAAAACTGATGAGATCCGTAGTTTATTAACCAATATGGTCTTTGGATGATTTATAATGGAACATAGCAATATTTAGGATCACTGCCCAACTTGTTTCCTGAGTATTCAAATTAACATTGAACAACATTGCAAAATTTTTACTGTTTAAAACACATTTTAAGAGCAATAGAGAATAGATCATAAAGTGGCTAGCTAGTTGGATTGTTGGGTTTATAGCCACTAATTTTAATTTGTTTTAAAAACATTAATTTTGGAAGACTTATAATTTCAGCCACAAATATAGTATTTTCTACAAGAAAGACAGCCTGAATGATAGGCACAGACACAGGAATGCCAAAAGAACCCTGCTTTTCATTTCATAATAAAAGTAGGTTGTCAGTAATTTTTTTGGACCAAAAAGAATTTTTTTAAAAAATTCATTGATATGCTTTTGAGATGCCACAATGCAACCAACTCTTAACAAACTATCACTTACCAAGTATGAGTGAACTATCAAAGAATATTCACAATTTCTGGAAAAGCTTATAAAGTCTTCTCTTTTTAAAAACCGGTGTGCATGTACATGCATCTCTCTCTCTCTCTCTCTCTCTCTCTCTCTCTCGCGCGCGCGCGCGCGCGCTCTCTCTCTCTCTCTCTCTCTCTCTCTCTGTGTGTGTGTGTGTGTGTGTGTGTGTGTGTGTATAAAACAAGTCCTGGTAAAGATTAAAATATGAACTTATTGCTCTGTATAATATAATCCTTATAACTCAAAATTTTAGATTATTATGTACTTTTAATTGAAATATAAATAATGTAGTTCACTGCAAAAATGCAAATCAGTGCTTAACCAATGTGGTCAAGTTACCTAAAAGTCCTCAAGGGTTTTGCATTATCTTCACAGAGCTTAAATTCCTTGAAATCTTGATATTTATAACCTTTTCTTTTTAAGAGCCATGTAGTAAATATTTTAGGCTTTGTGGGCCACAGGGTCTCTGTTTCAAAGTCAGTTCTGCTAGAACAGACTGTCTGTTTTATATGCTTTCTACATATGTCTGGCTTTTAGATTTATTCACTAAAACAGGGGCAAGCCACATTTAGCCTACTGATAATAGCTTCCCAACCTTTCCAAACTTTGCCCCAAAGAGTGTATGTGTGTGTGTGTGTGTGTGTGTGTGTGTGTGTGTGAGAGAGAGAGAGAGAGAGAGAGAGAGAGAGAGAGAGAGAGAGAGAGAGAGAGAGGCTAAGTACCCTCATACATTCATTGTACTAAGAACTTGTCTATAAAGGTATCTTTTGAAATCATTGCTTTAGTGGGCATGCACAGTAGCATCTACTCCTTAATGAGTGGGATGTACACTCTGACATAGGAACACCAGAACTCTTTTATAGAAAGCAGGTTGTTGAGAATATGGTCACAGTAAGTACAGCATCCAGGTATCCTTGTGACTCCTAGCCATGTCAGAAATCTATTGAGTTTGCCTCTCACTGAGTTAAACTTGAAATGTGCGCAGGATTCTTAAAGCTAAAGAAATCCTGATACTGTTTGTACAAAAGCTTTGACCACTGGTGACACTGCTAGCTTCGCCAATTGCAAGGACTCCCTGGTATCCACAGTGGGAGAAGAAACAAGACTTTTTCTTTTAAATCTAAACTTTGACTAAAAGATGATAAAGCAGACTTTAAGGCAGTTTTTAGACTGTTTAAGAGAAGGCTGCAAGATTATATAGCAGTTCTTATCATGACCTTAGCTCTACTGGCTATAAAGACCCAAGTGAGCTGCTTCTGTGCTCCAAGCATCTCTACCTGTTCCTGCAGATCCAGCTTCTACATGTTTTAAAACTTTAAGGGGACTCATTACACAAAGTATGATATTTTACAAAGTATATATATATAAAAAAATAACAGGCATCTAAATGTAAGAAGCAAAATAGGTCACCCTTAATCCACTGGTTTTGTGTATGTGTGTGCACAGATATACACACATAGTACTTTATCAAGAAACAAAGGGACACGTCCAAATAAATGTATTTCTTTGGATGTATAGTGACTTTGCCAGTAGTGAGCCTCATATAGTATACTTTGAAAAAGAAAATGTCACTTTTACTAGGAAGTATAACTTGGGACTATATTTATATCTCTGAGCTGGTATTGACTGGTGTGCCCTAGTGCTGTGGGACTCTTGAGTATCCATACTAGTGTCTTTAGACAAGCTGTCATCCCAAATCAACATCAAATTATCTAAAAATCTGTGATTATGTACATTAACTTTATTAGTGATTTCTAAGTTTCAGATATTGCAAGACTTGTTTTAGTGCTTTTTCCCTCGATTATGTGATTTCACAGAGAAAACAAAATGTCACTTATGTGCCCTTAGATTCTCATGATGCAGTTTTGAGATTTAACTCTGCCCCTACTCGTGGCTATGAGAGAGATGTCGGAAATAAAACCACAGTTCGCATCATTAATTCTCAGGTAAGATGGATGAAGTGTTTTCACTGAAACATTTTGTAGGCAAGTCATTTAACTTGAAGAGTGAATAGAAATATTGTTAGCATAACCACAATACCATTATTTTTACGGAATCACAAAGAATTAGTGATCACAAAAAAATTAGTGAAGAAAAATGCCAAGAGAAAATTTAGTTGTGATTAGGATAGGAAAGATGAGTGAGACCAAAGGAAACTCAGATTAAGCATAAAAAATGATTTTTACCTGTGTGTACATATTTTTGTTATTATAGATCAGTGGTTTTCAGCTTTGCTAATGCTGTGACTCTTTATCACAGTTCCTCATGTTGTCCGGACTCCCCACCATAAAGTGATTTTCATTGCTCCTTCATACAGTATTTTTGATATTGTTAGGAATAGTTAATGTAAATATTTTTAAGGGTAGATGTTTGTCAAAGGTTTTGCTACCCACAGCTGCTGTCCTAAATTATCACGATTCAGTTTATGAACTGCAAAATGCTATTTATTACAGAAGATATTATGGAAATAAGGACTAAGGTGCGAAAGGGAACAGAAACACATGAAACATGAGAGCTTGTACACATGAAACATCTTTGAAATGTCAGTTTGTGATTTAGAAATTTATAAAATGGAAATAAGTTGCTTAGTGGGAGGCAGAAATACCTCTTTTTTCTATGTTCTTAATGTCTTTTGAATTTATGGAAAAATATTTCCAGAACAAACCACAATTTCTAATTTCCAAAATTAGAAATGTAGAAAATGTAGAAAACTGAGATAAGTGATGTATGGTGAACTTCTTGCAGAACAAGCTACCATCACCCGGTACTGTTCTCTGTACCAGGCAGCCTGCAGCAAAGTAAAAACAATTACCACATTTTCTTAATTCATAGTCACTAGTGGAAAGATCTACATTCTATTTAGTAGTTTCTCAGAAAATTATAGACCTTACCAAATTAAAATACATGTGTCCTGTAAGATATATCCTGATTTCAGAACTACTAAGGTATGATAAAATTAAAAATACATCTTCATGAAAGTGAAAATTTTTAGTTTAGTTTGTTTTGCTTTGTTTTGTTTTATAAACCACAAAGTACACTTAGTGCAGCCTATATGTGCAAGGACATGGGCCTATCTTCTGTAGCTTTGGTAGCCTCTCAGAAGATACACCCCTGGGGGGGGGGGGGGACTGTCTCTCTCTTCCCAGAAATCAATTGCTAATAGCTCTTTAGCTAAGGGTGGGACTTCATGTCTACCTCCTCCCTGTGGTAGAATTTTTCCTAGCTTAATCTTGTGCAGGCGGGTCTTGTGCTGTTGGATCTGAAAAACGCTGTTGAGATGTAAACACGGACTGTGCCTGTGTCTTAACACTCTTTCTAACCCTTGTTTCACAATGATCTCTGAACTTTGGGGAGATGAGGTGTGATATATATCTGATTTATTGATGGGCGTTCTGAAGTTTTGCATTCTATCCCTGTTCACCGGTTGTAGTTTTCTGTGCTAATCACAATCTATTGTAAAAAGAAGCTTCTATGATAATGACTATTAAAAGATGCATGTGTCTGTGGGTATAAGAGCAAGTCATTAGCTGTCAGATGCGAAATAGTCCTCTCCTTAAGTCTACCCACCGTCAGTTCCTGACCATGTTGATTGTACAAAGCATGAGTTCTGCTTTATGGTGGGGACGGAAGTCCAGTGAGAGAAGTGGTTTGTTTTTCCCCATACCTTTCACACCGTTATTGCACTAGTGGGAACATTCTACTGGACCAGTCATTACTATAGCTCTCAGGGTTTACATCGCAATGATAACTTTTCACCTTCAGTTTGATATGAAACCTCTACTTAGTGCCTGGTTCATTTCTCCACGCCTTATGACTGAAGTATGTGGTGTCTTTGGCGGTAAGGTCTTATCATTAGGTTCTAGAGAGTAACCAAGTGGCTATGACTTATAATGTTTTAGTGTCTATGAAGCTACACATAGGACAAAAAAGTCTCAAAGAGGTGATCTATTCAGGGCACTGGGTTTCTTTGTTGATAATATAGGTGTCTGGGAGAGGCTTTGCCCCACTACTGTAGGGTAGCTCTATTCTCTCTCTCTCTCTCTCTCTCTCTCTCTCTCTCTCTCTCTCTCTCTATATATATATATATATATATATATATATATATATGTGTGTGTGTGTGTGTGTGTGTGTGTGTGTGTGTGTGTGTGTGTATACACATATACATATATATACACACATATATACACATATATACATACCACGTATACATACATTTATAATGTATATACATATATATAAATACACACACACAGACAAATATATATATGTGTGTGTGTGTGTGTGTGTGTGTGTCTGTGTGTGTGTGTGTTAGGAAGCTTCTGTAGTAGTGGGTTTCCATATGACATTTTCAAATGGGCTTCATCTTGTTATACACACACACACACACACACACACACACACTGTTCTATACCCTACCTTGCTGTCCACCACCTCACTTAACTCCATTTCATGTCATTTATGTTCTTTTACCCAACTCCCATTGTCTCTTACTGGATTCCTGACTTTTTTAGGCATTCCAATCTAAACATCCATATCTAAAGAGAGAACCTGAAATGTTTGTCTTTCTAAGTCTTGGTTGCCTCACTCCAGAATGGTTATTTCCAGCTCTAGCCATTTACCTAAAACTTTCATTTTTTTTTCTTAAATGTGAATAGTAAACCACTGTGTATATGTGCTGCATTTTTGTTATCTATTTATCATTTGATAGACATAGGTTGTTTCCTTTTCCTGACTTTTGTGATTATAGCAGCAATGAACATAGTCGACCATATATGTGTCTCTGTAGTAATATATAGAGTATGAGGGTGTATGCCCAAGTTCATTATATGGGTCAGAGACTAGATCTATATAGAGACTTTTGTAGAACCTCCACATCAGTTTTGATGGTAGTCATACCTGTTTGCAATCACATCAACACCTAGTAAGAATTTTCACCTGCCCATATTCATACCTTCATTTTTTTTTCTTTTTAAAATTCAATTCTGTTTTAGCCATTCTGACTGGCCTAAGATGAAATGTCAAAATAATTTAAGCTTGCATTTCTCTTAGTTAGATCATGTGCATTTATCTAGCTAAGGATAAGAACATTTAAAAATGATTTTTTCTTAACTCTATTTGGTTCTATGCCTCAGTTTTTAATTCAATTGTTTGTTTTCATGGTGTTTAATTTGTTGAGTTCTTTGTATAGTCTGCACATGAGCACTCTGGTAGAGATTTTTTTCCCCTTTCTTTGGGCTGCTGTTTCAGTGATGGTGTCATTTGCTATACGAGGCTTTATAGCTTCATGAGGTCCGATTTGTCAATGGTTGGTCTTACTTAATGCCTGTACTTGATAGTTATTTTTTTTAAAACATGGATGACAGGTGAAATCAATAATGGGTCTATCAAGAATCAGATAGGACCTGGGAGGAAGTACTACAACTGACACCTCCTAAGTCAATTCTAGCTGTTCTTTACTGATACCTGTCTCAGGTCACATATCAAAGGTAACGAGGAAGCCAGGAGACTGAATTAGCTGAGGAGTTTCATCTTGCAAGGAATGACGACAGCCATCCTTGATGCAGTTCTGTTAAAAATGGAGTACTTTGTGGGTTTGGTTTTGTTTTATGTTAAAAAATAATAATAAACTTTAAACATACTTTGCCTTTCTCCGTCTCACAAAGGAAAGTATAAAATCCAAGCATTACTCTCATTATTATTTTTAATTGTGACTTGTTTTAAAAATGAACTTTTAAAGAAGCAATCAATAGTTACAAAGATCTTAATTTCTGCCTCCCCCTCCCACAATGTGCTTACAGATTCTGGCCAACCCCAGCCATCACTTCATTGACAGTGCTTTATATAAAGATGTTATCCTGGTAGCCTGGGATCCAGCTCCTTATTCTGCCAATCTCAACCTGGTAAGTGTTTTCTTCTTGCCCTAAACTATTGGTCAGTGTCTCTGTTTAATTACTCACAAGAACAGGTCACTGATAGTCACCTGTGTTTCATGTACCTTTTTGACATCACTTAGAGTAGTATAGCCACCTTCTGCAAAGATGCTTTTCCTTGGAGAAATAGAGAAAGTACAGCATATGTAAAGGCTTAGAAAGTTGTAAGTTACACCTAAAATAAAATAGATCAAACTGGCAGTTGTCCAAAGTGATAGGAGAAGACCTTTGGAAATAAACTATGTGCAGTTGTCAAGAAAAATATAAACTGTTCGTTGTCATTTATATAATTGTCTCCAACTTTCTTAAGGATAATTTTCATTGGCTCTTTCTCAATGTGTTAAATTTTATGAAATAACAAGTCAGTTGTATTTTTTTTAATCTCCATGGCAAATTTTATTTTCCCAAGCAAAAAACTGGCCATGTTGGATGGGACTTCATATGAAAAGCCATGGGCTTACTTGTCCTTTTTTTTTTTTAAACTGAGCTCAGAAAATTTTATGTTCACCCTAGTGAGTGAGTGTTCTTGATTTGGTTTACCAAAACCAGGAGCATACAAATTTCTTAAGATGAATGTGAGTGACAGATCTTCGCTCCTTCAGGGATCAATCATTTTTAGAGCTGCCCAAGCTAGATTTGGCCATCAAGAGGAATGTATGTGGTACTGTCCACCTTGAGCCTTAGGCCGGACATTCACTTGAACTTATTACCAGTGTTTTGTTTGGTGTGTGTGTGTGTGTATGTGTGTGTGTGTGTGTGTGTGTTTTGCCAGTGCTACGAATCAGAATCACTGGCTCATTATTCTTTTTAAAAATATGCCTGTCAAGTTTCCATTTCCAGAAGCTGAGAACACAGCCTCAACAGAATTATGTGGAAAACTCAATTCTCTTATGACCCATAGTCTAAGCATCAAGTATCAATGGAAACTGGATATTTCTAGCTTTGTTTACCCAGATTTCAGTTCTTGCAGGATTTTTTTTTCTTGCAGGATTTTAATTGACTGACTACTGGGGATGCTAACCTTTTTCTTCATCTGTTGGGAGCATCCAAGCCCTGGTCAGAGTTTTCTCACCTTATAGATGGAGACAAACAGGGTTAAAGTACAAGCAACATGGCCATTATGGTGGGATTATAATTTATCCACCATTATAAAGAAAAAAAATTTCATCAAACCATGTCAATCCATCCCACTAGTTATACAGCCTTTCTCCCAAACTACAAGATGGTATATTTTCTGCCACTGTTGTACAATATGGAAAATCTACCTTCAAAACACACTGTTTTGAGTACAAGGAGACCAACATACTAGAGTATGAGCCAAATTTGGCCACAGTTCTCATTATAAAACTGGAGTATAACACAGTATGCTCATTAGCATTAACTGCTGTGACTGTTTCCATGATGCCATGTTCTGTTCATGGCAGACCTCTGGCCCAGACCTCTCAGATGTTTACTCTGACCTTTGCAGAAAATGCTTGCTACCTCTTATCTAGACCCCGGTCTCATTTTACCATGAGTAAAACATCACTGGTAGAGCTTAATGGGAGGAAAGGGAAGGGAAAATTGTATAATTACTAATTATAGAGTCAATAATAAAAGAATTGATTAAAAGATACAGCATTATTCCTCCTAGGGCTATCTTTGTACTTTCCCAGGTGACTGGATCCTTCAGTGCCTTCCAGCTCTTGACTGGCCCTAGACATATTTAGTGTTGTCTCCTTGTCAGAACATGATCTGTACTCATTTTAAATTGTTTTTATTTTGTTTCAGTGGTATAAGAAGCCAGATTACAACCTTTTCACTCCATATATCCAGCATCGCCGGAAATACCCAACTCAGCCATTTTACATTCTTCACCCCAAGTTCATATGGCAGCTTTGGGACATTATACAGGAGAACACAAGGGAGAAGATACAGCCCAACCCACCATCTTCTGGTTTTATTGGTACGTGTGTCTAAAAGTTGGAATGGCAGGGTGAGAACTCGTTTTACATAGAAAGAACCAATAACAGGTAGTTTGAGATGCTAACCATCAAAAGGGACATTGTTCAGTTTTGCATTACTAAATTTCCAACTGTTACACAGAACTCTCTCATTCTCATTCCTGACTGGTAGGTATGAATTTGTGTGACTGGACAGTTATTCTGCCCTACAATGCACTGATGGTCTGACTATATTTATTTTCTTTCACTGTCTTGTCCAGGACATCATCTGTTAGCCACATAACTATTTAAATTTCAATTAATTATAATTAAATAGCAAATCACATCTGTTTCTGAGGCCTGCTAGCACTATTTCATGTATTCAGTTGCGGCATCCTCCTGGTGGCTACCATATTACACAGTACTAATAGGGAGTGTTTTTATTGTCACAGCTCACTGCTAAGTTCTGCCAATATAAAGAAACTAAAATGCAGCAAACTGATAAGAAAACATTGGGTTCCCAGTAGGCTAATTGTGTTGTATAGATGGAGATAAAGCTACAATAGAAGTCATCTGCTGCATTAGATATAGTTGCTGTCTCTGAGCCTCACCATATTGAAGGATGTGAGAGTCTTACCACTCTGAGCGATGGTAACAACCTGGGTTACTTTTAGCAGCCCCCTCTGAGTACCCCCAAACTGTTGTGGACTTTGTACTTCCTCTTTGATCTGGATGAGATGGAGTTTTTCTGTTCAGTTATTTGATACTTTCAAATAGCTGTAGAATGATGTTAACCACATCTCACTCCCTCTCCCATGAAAAATTTCTGTGAAATCAATGAGTTGGGTTTTTTGGGTTTTTTTTTTGTGGCTGTGGGAGAACTCTTCTAATTAAGGTTGAAGTCCATCATGACCAAAAAGCCTCTAGGCTCGGGGCAATATTGGAGACTCTCTTCATTAGTGGGGCTCCTCCTCTGACCCTGTCTAGAGAATTCTAAGCACCCCCATAAACCTCTATTGAAGAATGTCAGGTAGCCTTAGTTAGATTCCAAGATTAGTTTCCTTTCTCCTGATAAGAACCTTTTCAGCTATCACCTGAGATTCTTGGAATGTTTCCCGATGCTAAAGATGGTTTCTGTACCCTGAGCCCTCAGCCAATGATGTTGCTACCCTCAATCCCCCAAATTTTGATAAGCCTTGCATTACTCTAAGGAAAATTGGACTGCTTCCTGATAGCCCGTCCTGGTGTGGTCATTCACATTCACATGGCTTCTGAACCACCCCCTTCCTCAGAAAATTCCCCTGAACCCAATCTTTGCTCCCTTTGCCGTCATGGACTGTATTAGCCAATGCTCCATGAAAGCAGGGTGAAATACAGTTGCTGTGACCAAAAGTATGATCCAAATGCCCCTTTTCTGCTCTAAAGTCTTGCAGAAATGTCAACTTGATTCATCAGCATCTGTTATCTCTAAGGCTGTAAGGATCAGCCTCTGTCAAAACCCATTTGACAGGGGCAAATAGGGTTAGAATGTTTTAGTATACACTCACCACTGTGCTTGGGAGCTGGTCAGCAGGCAGTTCCTCATCCAGAGGTAGCCCAAGGCAGGCCCTCCTTACCTTGTGCTTCACTCCTGTCTAGTACTCTGCTGGACAAAGCAGTGAGAGTCACTTTCTTCACTAGCAGTAACCCATATGTGGAGAGTAGTCTCACATGTGATTGCTCATCCAACAAACAGCATGCATTTTCTTACACAGGCTCAGGAGTTTGTATACATGAAGCAGAGGGATGTCATAGCTCGCTATTTTAATCAAGAAACACATATCTTTGTACAGAAATTAATGTACATAGGGGCTAGCTTCTCAGAAAGATTCCCCTAAACCCCAAAGTAAAGTGCTATGGTCCCCTGAGCGGCTTATTCTGGGATATGAATCTGTCACATGGGAAGAATCCATGTTCATCAGTGGTAGCAACTGATACTGAACATTTCCTGTGCTTCAAGCACAAGTCTGAGACCTAGGGTGGGAAAACAAAAAAAAAAAAGGTGATTATCTTCCTGATGCTTGTAGTACAGTGAGATCAGGAGCAATATCGCCTAGGTCAGTGTGCAGAGATGAACACAACTAGAACCTGAGGTGAAAGCGAAGGAGCACATTGCTTCAAGAAGGTTACTTGGAGGGTCTTGTAACCATTTACGCTTTTTCCGTGACCACCCAAGTTCCTAAAAATGACATTGAGGCTACCCAATTAGCTCTTAACTTAATATTAATCCAGTTATACTAAACCAAGTTCTGCCACCTGCCTAGTTACCTCTCAGATGTCTAACTTATTCTGAGTCAAAGTGGCCTTTTTGTTCCAGAGTTCCCCTCTCTATGCTGCATGGCCCTCTCTCCAAGCCTGACTCAGCTTACCATCTATCAGCTTCTTATTGACAGGACTTCCACAGTGCATAGAGATTATCTCTGCAGGGTCTTTTTTGTTTATGATCAGGTTCTTTTCATTAAGCGGGTACATATTAAGTGGATGCCCTCTATAATCTGGGTTCTACATCCACATATTCAAATATCCACTAGCTGAAAATGGTTCTGAAAAGTAAATTTTGTCTATGTGCAGACCTTTTCTCTTGTCATTATTCCCCAAATAATACCAACAATTTGCATTGTTTTAGGTATTAAAAGCCATCTAGAGATATATAAAGTGCACTGGAATTTGTGCATAGTGATATGGGATGTTATGATGTCTTATAAGTGACTTGAACACCTTTGGATTTGGGTATCTGCACAGGGCCCTAAGTCCAGTTCCACAGATACTGAGGAATGAACAAGTTTTTACTCAAAGGCTCTCAAACTTTAGCATCTCTTGCATCACCTACCTATTTAAGTAATACATTTCTGCAAGACAAAGCTCAGCAAGTGAAAAGAATGATAGGTAGGTATGACCTTACAGACCTTGTACAAGTGAGTACTATGGAGACAGATTGCCTGGATGATTCTGGATCACAGTTTTCCAATTGCTTGTAAGCATCCATCTCTACTATGCTGTCAGACTGCCTGTATTCTTTCTGCTACAGAAGTCAGTATCCTTGCTGTGAGAGGCAGGCAGGAACCATTGAGAGCCAGTTTGGAAGGTAGCCTCTGAAGCCTTTCAAACCAAGGATTCTGAGTAGCTAGAGGGGATTGGAGTTCCCATTTCATAGAGTCTCCAATGGCACTGATGCTGGTTCTGGGATATTCAGATCCCCACTCTCAGCCTCATGGAAAGGACTAAAGTTGCAGGGAACTGTAAAAGCCTAGTCTGTAAGTTCTATATTGATAGACATGGTGAGGGAACCCAGAACTCATACCTGCCTTCTACTTATCACTTAATTATGGCCATCCTCAAACACAAGTGTTACAAATATTTTTATGTATGTTTACTTTAAATAGTACAAGATTCTAAAATGTATAAAGTGTACTGTTATCTTTTGAAATGGTGTAGCATTCAATCTTCCATCCTGGTCCTACTAGATGTTAACTGCATTTGCATTCTATGTTCTCTTTCTTTAACTCACAAATGGACAAACAAAATTTAGACATAATCAGCCATATATTGTACTAAGTTTCTGTCGGTACATATTTCTTGTACATAGGATTTTCTTGAAGTCAGTTGTATTTTGATCTCCTGTGTCTTCTTCTCCTCAATTCATTTCCTTGTACTAGTGTATGGCTTGTCTCCTTCATTCCCCTAATCTCTTACTTTCATACATGCTGTTTTATGTGTCTATGAAATACATAGGATAGAAAAAAGATCAGAAATGTGTATAACCAGGATCCCTGAATGTATGTACATTATAAAAGGGAACCTATTAGATTGGTTTACACAGCAGGAATCAGGTAGTTCAACAGCAGTCCAGTGTTAGAAGGGAGAGATGTCTAGAAGATCTGCTTAGGTGCAGACTGCCTGATGAGCCCAGAGCCGTGTCAGCTTTGGGTCTAGATCCCAGCAAGGGACTAAGCCTTTTTCTACTTGCTTTAAAATCTGCACATTATCATAATTAGCTTCTCCAGTGAACCACATTTGAACAAATGTGCTTCATTTACAACAATATTCTTGAAAGTAATGTAGCTTCTTTAATTACTCAAGGAAGCACTCTACAGCTTCTTCTTCACACCTCAGTTTTGGGCAATTATCCCTTTCAGAGGTTTGCAGTTCGTGTTCATAAAGTTTATGAAAGCTAATGATTTATTATCACTTTAAATTAATAATTAGTGGGATGGAAAGATGACTGAACAGCTAAGAGGACCTGTTACCCAGAAAGGCTGGGCTCCATTCTCCCGACACATATGACAGCAAACACCTGTCTATGACTCCAATTTCATGAGATGTGGTGCCCTTTTCTGACCTCCACAGGCTCTTGAATGCAGAGCACATACACTCACACAGGCAAACATTCATGCATATAAATAGAAATAATCAATCTTTAAATAATAAGAAGAAATGAACTAGAGGGCATGTGTAAGGATTTATAATTAATTTTTTATTTTATTTTTATTATTTTTACTTTAAAACGTCCTTTTATTATATTTTATTTTTTTTTTACTAGATATTTTCTTCATTTACATTTCAAATGCTATCCCAAAAGTCCCTTATACCCTCCCACTCCCCAAACCACCAATTCCTGCTTCCTGGCCCTGGCATTCCACTATATTGGGGCATATAATCTTTGCAAGACCAAGGGCCTCTCCTCCCATTGATGTCCCAATAGGCCAAACTCTGCTACATATACAACTAGAGACACAAGCTCTGGGGGGTACTGGTTAGTTCATATTGTTGTTCTTCCTATAGAGTTGCAAACCCCTTCCGCTCCTTGGGTACTTTCTCTAGCTCCTTCATTGGGGGCCCTGTGCTCTGTCCAATGGATGACTGTGAGCATCCACTTCTATATTTGCCAGGCACTGGCATAGCCTCACAAGAGATAGCCATATCAGGGTGTTGTCAGAAAAATCTTGCTGGCATTTGCAATAGTGTCTAGGTTTGGTGGTTGTTTATGGGATGGAACCCCAGGTGGAGTTGGGGTTCCATCTCAGCTTCTAACTTTGTAACTCCTTCCATGGGTATTTTGTTCCCAATTCTAAGAAGGAATGAAGCATCCACACTTTGCTCTTCCTTCTCCTTGGGTTTCTTGTGTTTTGCAAATTGTTTCTTGGGTATTCTAATTTTCTGGGCTAATATCCACTTATCAGTGAGTGTATATCATGTGTGTTCTTCTGTGATTGGGTTACCTCACTAAGGATGATATCCTCCAGATGCATCCATTTGCCTAAGAATTTCATAAATTCATTGTTTTTAATAGCTGAGTAGTATTCCATTGTGTAAATGTACCATATTTTCTGTATCCATTCCTCTGTTGAGGGATATCTGGGTTCTTTCCATCTTCTGGCTATTATAAATAAGGCTGCTGTTAACATAGTGTCCTTATTACAAATGGGAACATTTTCTGGGTATATGCCCAGGAGAGGTATTGTTGGATCTCCCAGTTCAATTTTCTGAGGAACCACCAAACTTATTTCCAGAGTGGTTGTACCAGCTTGCAATCCCACCAGCAATGGAGGATTGTTCCTTTCTCCACATCTTCGCCAGCATCTGCTGTCACCTGAGTTTTTGATCTTAGCTATTCTGACTGGTGTGAGGTGGAATCTGAGGGTTGTTTTGATTTGCATTTCCCTGATGATTAAGGATGTTGAACATTTTTTCAAGTGTTTCTCAATCCTTTTGGATTCTTCAGTTGAGAATTCTTTGTTTAGCTCTGTACCCCATTTTGTAAATAGGGTTATTTGATTTTCTGGAATCCAACTTCTTGAGTTCTTTATGTATATTGGATATTAGTGCCCTGTCAGATCTAGAATTGGAAAAGATCCTTTCCCAATCTATTGGTGGCCTTTTTGTCTTATTGACAGTGTCTTTTGCCTTACAGAAGCTTTGCAAGTTTATGAGGCCCCATTTGTCAATTCTTTCATGGATTGGAAGGATTAATATAGTCAAAATGGCTATCTTACTGAAAGCAATCTACAGATTCAATGCAATCCCCATCAAAATTACAACTCAATTCTTCACTGAGTTAGAAAGGGCAATTTGCAAATTCATCTGGAATAACAAAAAACCTAGGATAGCAAAAACTATTCTTAACAATAAAAGAACCTCTGGTGGAATCACCATGCCTGACCTCAAGCTGTACTACAGAGCAATTGTGGTAAAAACTGCATGATACTGGTACGGTGACAGACATGTAGACCAATGGAATAGAATTGAAGAACCAGAAATGAACCCACACATCTATGGTCACTTGATCTTTGACAAGGGAGCTAAAACCATCCAGTGGAAAAAAGACAGCATTTTCAACAAATAGTGCTGGCACAACTGGCGGTTATCATATAGAAGAATGTAAATTGATCCATTCTTATCTCCTTGTACAAAGCTCAAGTCTAAGTGGATCAAAGAACTCCACATAAAACCAGAGACACTGAACCTTATAGAGGAGAAAAATTGTTTCTTGGGTATTGTTTCTTGGGAAAAGCCCAATCAAAGATATGGGCATAGGGGGAAAATTCCTGAACAGAACAGCAATGGCTTTGCTGTAAGATCGAGAATAGAAAAATGGGACCTCATAAAATTGCAAAGGATTTATAATTTATTAATGTAAATACATATTCACATTGAGTGAATTAAATGATATTATTTTATTCATTAATATTAATAAGATACTTATTAAACTTTTGATGTCTCTAATGGTTTTAGTTCTCTGAAATTCTGGATGAGTACTTTAATATGTTTTCTGCATTTTAAACATCAGATCCACTTTACAAATTAGTAACGCTGCCTGTCAAAATATTTTGAAGAACCATTAATTAAAATATGAATATTTATTGTAGTTAATCATTAAAAATAACTCAAATTACATATTAATAATTGGAAACTACTTTCGAAATATTTTTAAATAACTCTGGATCTATTTGGACTTGATTACATGGTTATTACTTAAAAGTAAGTGAAAAAACTTACTTTTAAAATTGTGTGTGTGTGTGTGTGTGTGTGTGTGTGTGTGTGTGTGTGAGACTGTGTGTGTCTGTGTGGTTGCATGTATGTTCCATACTACATGTGTGGAGGTCAAAGGACAGTATGTAGGATTTGATTCTGTCTTTCCACCATGTGTATCCTGGGAAACAAGCTAATTAGCTTTGGTGCCAGGATACACTAAATTGTCTCACTAATGCCAAAACAAATACACTTATTTTTCAAAAAATTTATTTCATGGATATGTAAGTCAAAAGAAGCCTGGAGATATTATTTGTTCTCACACAGATATAAGCCGAACACTTCCACTAAACCTTAATAAAATTGGTGCATAGTGTGTTAATTAGCTTTGCTGGACGATTTTGGGTCCAGGTCTTGATGTGTGGTCAGCTTCAGACTCCTGAGTGCTGAAAGTACAGATGTTAGGCAGCTTTTTATAATTTTAAAGAATCTCCTATAACTCTTTCAATTCCATAAAAGGTGGTAAATAACATTATTAATTAAATGTTTAAACATTTTGAAAAACACCAAATAATTTTCCTCACTCTTCCTAGCACAACCTTCCTGGTTTTATTGTATACTATAGTTCATATAGTTCATGCCTCTGCCACATCCAAGTATGACAAATGTGTCCCCAGTGAGCTCTCGTTGAGCCAGAACACAATTTCATGGGAAGATGAATGGGTGGGGCATAGATCTCTCAATTTCTGCACTATCATCATTGTGATATATATCTCCTGCAGGATGCTCATCTCCTCCTCTGTTGCTTTGTAATTAAGATCATGAAATCCACAAAGATCAGAATAAAATCAGGGACCTAACTTACTAGCTCTTAACTCTATTTCTTTAATCCATGAAAAGGCCTTTGTAAGAACATTTTCATGTGGCTAAGAACAATAACTTCCTAATAGTAGTAATACTTAGCTATAACTCTTCTGTGCTTCATGTAAAGATTTGTTAGAGGTGAAATAATACCATACTCCCAAACAGAAACAGAGTCAGAAACAGAAACAGGCTGCTTCCTTGTTAAATGCCTAGTCAAGGTAAAAGTAGCCTTTGATGTTTCAAAGGACATAGAGTTAGTTATATACCATAATTGTTGCCTGTTTTGTTTGTTTGTTTGTTTGTTTGTTTGTTTTATTTTTGTTTGGTTTTATTCCTCTCTCATACATCATGACTGAAGCCTCTACTCTCTGCCCTTCTCCACAACCCCCCCTCCCTTCTCCTCCAGATGCACTGCTCCTCTCTCTTCAGAAACAAAGCAGGCTTCCTAGTGATATCAACCAAACTCAGCATAACTAGATGCAATAAGACTAGTCACAGAGAGGAAAGATTGTAGGAGCCAGAGGTGTTGGGGACACTAGGAGAACATGGCCCACGGAATCAACTAAGCAGGACTCCTAGGAGCTTACAGCTACTGAAGCAGCAATCACGGAGCCTGTACTGGTCCACACCAGGCCCTCTGTGTACATGCTATGTTCTTTAGTTTGGGTTTTCTGTTGCACTCCTAACAGTAGGAGTGTGGGTGGTTCTGATTCTTTTGCTTGTTCATGAGACCTTTTTTCTCCTAGTAGCTTTTTTTTTTTCACTCAGCCTTGGCTTGATATGAGGATATATATTTTCTTTCTATGTCTTTTTTTATTGTTGATTTTTTTTTTATTTATTTGATATCACGGAGCAATTATGTCAATGAATCATTGCTCTAATCATATAGTAATACATAATTAAAATATTTCTAGATGTGACATAAGTTTTTCTTTCCTTTACGCTATTTCTTTAAACCCAGAACCTTATGATTAGGGAGTCATTGTGAGCATATATATACTCATTTCCAACAGTCACCAGGTTGTATTGTGAATCAGTCTGCATCTGTGCACAGGATACACTAGAAGACATTCTGGAGATATAATGTGGGTACTGACTTCCCAGAGAAGCAGTAAGAGTACTTTTTTTTTTTTTCAAACTCAGAAAATTTACTATAGATACAAAATAGTCTGTGTATTCCAAGTTGTTTAAACCATACAATTTTTGTCCAGGTTCCAGCATATGATACTCTTGGTGACACTTCTGCCTAAGCAGATCTTAAACCCAGATCTCTGTGGATATCCTCGATGGCTGATATTCACTCAGACACACAATGCCCTGATCACTTGACTTCTGCTGGAGAGAGAGGAACTTTTCCCCAGTGAGGAAGTTCCCCAAGTTGCCTCTTCTTGCACAACAATGAGTCACGGAAAGGTATTGGGTGTTCCTGAGATAAGAACACGTTTTCCTTCTCTTCTTGCTCCTAGTCTACCTGGCTGCTGATGCCACCTGTCTCTGGTGCCACTTCCCTACCAATTAGCAGGACACTCTTCCATCAATGAGACCTGTGTGGCCATCATCAGTCCAGTGTGGTAGGGCTTGGCAAGCATCTCCTGCACTGTTCACCATGAAGATGAAGCTGTTCTCAGACTTTGTCCCTTGTTGAGTGTGTTCCTAGGAGTCCTTTCGGAAGCGCAGCAAAAAGACCATACAGGCAGTAAAGGCACTAGTCTTGTCTGTGGACACACAGCTGCATTACCAGCAACATCCCTGTTCATGTCCACTCTTCCTTGCTTATGAGCACAAGATGGACACTCCCTGCACACTCCTTGATCAGTTTCTGGCTCCAAACTGGTAAGCACCAGCCATCTTGTACACAAACACCAGCAGGTCAGACACTCATAGGTCCTACTCTGTTTCCAGTGTCCATTTGCTCTTCTAATGTCTCATGGGTACATCTGGAGCCAGGTAGCTGATGTTCTCTACATGCATGGAAGTTCCTTTGAGCCCTGGTTTCCCAATGATGACCGGCATGTCATGGTACCTTGTTTCCAGAATTTTTGAGATCTATGGAGTACTTTGCTTGGCTGGCAAAACTGTGGAATCACCAGCCAACATGAGCAACCTGTGTGCATCCTCAGCAGGCTGCTCTTCACTCTCTGGAATCATCCTTCAGGGACCACAGTGCGTCTAAATGCTCTGGTACCATGGGTACCTCCATGCCTCTTTTGACTCGCAGCCAGGACTCTGTTGTCAGCAGGATGCACTTTCTCTTTGATTGGCACGCAGCAGCAACATAAAGCTCGCAAGCCTCTTAGAAAGCCATCCCTCAGTGTCTTCCAGACCCGTCTTCGAAAGGGGGCCTGGGGCACAATCTGACACCTGCCATGGAGGTGTCCCTGGAGTGTATTTGGGGAAGATGGTCTGGACTCTCTCTGTTTCATAGCAGGACCCTCACTCTTGGCCTCCTTCCTGGAGAATGGAGGTGTTGTAACTTGTGACTTCATGATGTCCATTGACCCAGCTATAGTTACAATGTGGAGCTGTTCCATGAGGTTCTCCTGAGGCAAGATTGGTGAAAGAGGTGGGCAGATCTTTCCTCTGGGTATGCTGGTGCCCTCACTCTGGTCTTCCTCCACAGAGGCATGGTAACAAGAAAGACACTGTGAAGACCCCTTGCTCGTTGAATTGGTAGATTCAAATTCGGACACACCCATGGATGTCTGGAGGGTGCGGATATTCAGTGATGAATATTCCAAAGACTCTCCAGTTGAACTTTCTTCTGAGGTGTCACTGGTCTCTGTCTCCTCCCAGTTGCTCATCATGTAGTGAGCCTTCTGGACAAGCTGGGGGCAGATACTGTGAAGTGGCGTTGTCTTCTTGTGGAAGCAGTTCTGGGTGGGTGGCATAGAGTGGCTCATTGTAGTTCTCTTTCCCTCCTCAAGACTTTCTGATTCATTGGGCAAACTGAAGGTGGAATGGGTAGGCATACTAGATGCCCTCCTTACAGCTGTTTGGCTTTTTATGGTTGGCTCTGTGTTTTTCAACATTCGATCACATGACCTTGGATCTGGGTTTTTTGTTGTCTTGTCCTCCCCGGGTGACTGTTGCTTGAGCATTAAATAAGTAGCCATCACATTGTCGAATTTTTTCTCCAGCAAACTTTCTTTTATCTCTCCTGGAGTATACCCCATGACACCCATACGTTTCATTATAATGGGGTCTGGGTGGCTTTCAATGTTCTCTCTCAAAGAAGCGGGAGAAGCTTTGTTTTCATGTTTTAGCCACTTAAATCTGGCAATGTCATGGGCTCTTGGCCTCGCTCCGGGGTTGACTGTTAGCAATTTGGCTATCACATCCCAGAGTTCCGGTGATAGCCTGAAACTCATAGGGTACTTTCCTGCAAAGATCTTCTGCTTTATTGCTTCATAGCTATATCCCTGGAAAGGGAGGCACCCTGTGGCCATAAAATAAAGCACAACCCCCAAGCTCCAGACATCAGTGGCCCGGCCATCGTACCCTCTACCTTCAAACAGTTCTGGGGCACAGTAAGGGAGGGTCCCACAGAATGTGACCAGCCTCTGGCCCATGATTATCTTGGTGCCCAATCCAAAATCACTAAGCTTTACATTTCCTCTGTGGTCCAATAAAATGTTTTCCGGCTTTAAATCCCGGTGGACAATCCCTTTCTGGTGACAGTACCGCAGGGCACACACCATCTGTTTAAAGAGTCTGTGGCACTCCTCCTCTGCTAGATAGCCACACTCTTTAATTCTTCCCAGCAGGTCTCCTCCCACAGCATGTTCCAGAATGATGAAAATGTTTCTGGTGGTGTCTATTATTTGTAACAGTTGAATAATATGGGGATGATCAAGGGATTTCATGATTTCAATTTCAGTTTGGACATGGGGTTTTTTCCTGCTTTTGGGGAGGATTTTTATTGCTACCTTTGTCTGGGTGAGGAGATGGCTCCCCAGCTTTATGTCTCCAAACGCTCCTTGGCCAAGAGTTGTTAATATTTTATAATGTTTTGTTAGGGTGGTGTCCTGAAAGACATTGGACCTGAGGTCCTGACACGCTCGCCATCTCTTCATTGTTCCCGATAGGTCAGTTGGTTTGTGGTCAGTGTCCACAACACCGTGTCAAAGTCCAAGTAGGTTCAGCTGTATCCGAGTTCAAACCTTCACCAGAATCCCAGTCCAAAAAACGTCTCCAGTTACCAAGTCCAAACCTTCGCCAGAATCCGAGTCCAAAAACGTCGCCAGTATCCAAGTCCAAACCTTCGCCAGAATCGGAGTCCAAAACCGTTACCAGTTACCAAGTCCAAACCTTCGCCAGAATCCGAGTCCAAAAAACGTCACCAGAATCCACGTCCAAACCTTTGCCAGAATCCAAGTCCAAAACGTCACCAGTTTCCAATTCCAAAATTATCACCACAGTCCAAGTCTCCCAAATAACCACCAAACCACTCTCCACACCAAAAGGACAAAAACCAGCTCTGGGCAGTACATTATATGGGCAGCTGTCTGTCATTGATCACAGTGGTTCTTTGTGAGGTCAGAGCAAAACATGGACCAAAGAGGGATGGCCCCACTCCTGTCCCAGAAGACTGTAATTGCTACTCTGCAGTCACTGCTACAAAGTGCCCAACCAGAAGCAAAAGAATGGTTCATTTTGCCTCACACTTTGAGAGAACAGGGACAGCATGATGTAGAGTGGTAACATGTAGCTGTTCACACGATACTGCTGGTCACCCCATGTCCAATGCCAGGTCAAAAAACTCCTTCCCAGAGCTTGAGCTCACCTTCTAAAGCTAGATTCCAGCTTCCCTTCACAGTATTACCAGCTAGAGACCATGAGTTCTGACACAAGT